>MU385994.1:0-63891 GCA_022497145.1 Rostrohypoxylon terebratum
TCCCCTGAGTAGCGCTTGATTAAGCCTGAGTAAAGCGGTAAGAGATGGTGTGAAGGGTAAGGGGTCGGCGAGGGCAACTTTTGGGTGATGCAACATCTATTGCACTACAGCACTAGAGCGTAAGACCTAGGTCCTAGGTAGGTAACTAACCCAGCTATCCTCCAGGGCTGTCCTGCGCCGCGAATTGTGTATCCATGGATCCGTGCAGGCAGATAGCGGGGTTCTACAACGTGTTAGGGGTGAATTTTAGCACTTGGATACAGCCCCATAAAACCCACTTATAGCCGACTCTAAACCTATTAAGGTTTAGATGTAATTTTGGTGGGTTTCTTATACACGTTGTTGACGTACAATATAATACAATGGTAGGTAGCGGTGTATGTACCTTTTTTAATCCCTGGACATACTAGCACGTATTTAGTGTAGCGTTCTGTCTAGCGCGGTCCACCAGTACAAGGCAAAAGTGCTAATTCCTAAGCCTGTAACCGCAGTAAAGCAGCAGGAAATAAACGCTGGAATAGTGTAGGGATGCATGCGCCCCAAACGTACTAGGTACAATACCTCCAGGGCTAGGTCCTAGGTGCTAGGTAACGCTAGAGCCACGACCTTCCGGTTACAGCGATGCGGGCGATTAGCGCTAACTCCCTAAACAACCTTGATCCATTGTTCTAGTTAGGCAGTTCGCGCACCTCATGGGCTAGACTGTAATCCAGGGAGGCGTGGAATTAAATGAAATCTTTCCATTCCAACGCTTCTATGACAATAGATTTCAAAATGAGATCCCTTTCTAACTAGGCATGTTCTTTAAGTTAGAACTAGGATGATCGTAGCGATTCCTTAACGTGTCTTCAGCCATCTAACCTTCATATCTCTATCCGGAGGACATGCGACGGCATTGGCGAAATATGTATCATCCAACGGAGGTCGTTCTGAGCGTCCTCCTCCAGGTCTGACCCACTCTAAGAATTCTATCTCGAATCTTGAGACAATGAAGGCGACGGCAAGGAGGACCTCTTGCTTTGCGAAATTGCGTCCCGCGCACATATTCATCCCGCCTCCTATTTCCGATCATAACGTCAGCCTACGAATTCATTTGAGATGCTCTTGCTGGGCTTAATATGAATCAAAACGGCGATTACGAGCCTACTTACCAAAGGGAAAGAATGATCCAGTTTTGCCTTCAAGAGAGAATTTCAACTTGTTCGTATGGCATTGGCTGCCGTCCCTTGGCTCTATCACCTTAACATGACGATAGGCCCAGAATTCCGAGGCTGGATGGTCTGGCGTGCCCCCTGCATTATCATGGGCAGTTAGAATCCAGGATTATAGGATATGAAATAAAGCAGACGTCATGCCTTCTAGAAGGATTGATGAGGGAAAAGCAACACGTACACACAGCTTCATCAAGGTGGCAAACCTCGGTAGGGGCTTGGATGATGGATCCTTTGGGCAAGTGAAACCCGGCGACTATTGCAGGTTCGATAGATGTGCGTGTAATGAGTACACGTACGTGTAAGCGTAGCACTTCTGTGTATACAGATTGTAACAATGGCAATGACGCCAACTTTTCATGGTTGAAGTATTCGCCATCATCTCCTCTAGTTGCCTCTACTTGTGAAACTTCTTTCTTGACTGCCTGGAATAGATCGAGGTCTTGGATAAGCTCCATAATGATCCAGGTAGTAATTGGAATAGTGTTGGCATGAAGTCTATGATAGGGGTACATGGTTAGCAAAGAAGTAGACGTAGGTAAGTTGTGAACTTGCCCGAAGAGAAACAAGGTATAAGCAGCACCCTGGCTATGAGCCGAGAAGTCAAAAGATTTCGCCCATTGAGCTAGTTTCCTTGAAACCAAAGATCCAAAAACCGGTTCCCAATCCACATTGCCATTGGAATTCGCATCACCGCTGTCAAATTCTCGATCTGCCTGTTGATACCATTTGAGACACATAGCCTTAAATCTATCTCGGGCTTTCACCCCTTTACTATTAGGCAAACCAGGCAGGCCAAAGGCCAAGGGCTCAACGAATCTCTCGTACTCCCAAAAGGCCTCGATAAACCCGGGGTTAGAGTCAATGATTTGTGAACCGAAGACCGACCTTGTTGCCGCTGTAGACAAGCTACGCTTGAGGAAGTCAAAGATTTGAACGTCTTCATTCCATCTACCGACAGGAAATGCGTTTAGCTCTTGGTGGAAGAAGGTCTGAAATGACGTGGCAAATGTATTCACAGGGCCGTTTCCCAATAAAGATTCATTAAACAGGGTATGCTTCGCATACCATATCCGCTTTTCTTTGGGGACTGCCCTAGTGCTTCCACGACGCGGTTGCTTAGCACTGCCAGAGTCGTCTTGGGCAAACTTCTTGACATCGCGAGAGGAGTATCCTCCGGATTTCCCGAGGATGCGCTGAACCCAAGGATCCGAGGTAAAAGAAGAACGGAAAAGTGCCGAAATGTTATTGGGACCAGTGACAAAATGTAAAGTGACTGGCCCAATATGACACCGCACAATAGGGCTCCTTTTCAATTCGTCGCTATGAAAAAGCTTCCCTGTAAGTAATACTATAAGGTATGTTGAGACTAATGAGACTAACTGTAATCTTTTCAAAAATTTATCCTTGTTTGTTGCGAACTGCCAGGCATTGGTTACGAAGGGAATAGTTTCACTGAGTAAAGGAGGTCGGGTCGTCGACCTTCGCTGCCAGGACAGAAGGGCAACCACTCCTAGGGATAGGAAGGAAATGACAAAGGCAATGCTGGAATAAGTTGTGATCCCGATCAACATCTTGTCGTATTTATTAGGTAGGTCAGAAGCTTCAGTTCATATAATTCAGTTATCTACTTAGACGTAGGGATCTACTAGGTATTATAGTGTGAACCTGCGTATTGATATGAAAGAACTTGAGTGACATGTAGGTGATAAGTAGGTATATATCGCAATGATTGTCCGTTTGATCCTTCCGGATCTGACAACTCGTTGTGAACTCAAGGCCATATTCCCACCCCGAGACATACTGAGCCTTCTACTGAAGCTCTGGAGTTGGGGTAATACGAGCTTCGAGATTGAATATACTGTTCGTAGTAGGTAGTGCCAAATGCCGATGAATGTTAGGCAGACTTAGCTGCAATACAGTGGCGCTGGTCTAGATTGTCCCCACATTCCTTCTCAATTTAGTCTTCAAATTCATATTCACCGCATCCAAAGCAGGCTGGCTATTTCAGCTGGTGCTCAAGATGCAGCTAAGTCGTTGGCAATCGTGGCATTCCGAATCTTATACGCCAACTTAAGCCACTGGATATTGACCAAGGCGGCGTTGGATTTCTGATACGCCCCAGGACCAATGTCCCCCCTAACATCACCTGTCCATTTACTGTACAACTGTAACGCAATGTAGGATCTAGGTGTAGGAATCTATGACTCGCACACTAGTTATTTCTGTCCTACTACTACTGTCCACCCTACCTATTTTTGTCTTGCATTTTCACATGGCGTTTTCCAAGATTCGGCGTACTATCTAACCGGTAGGTTAAGTAGTACTATGGATGCGCGTGGTGTTGTTACCTTCCCACTCTACTCAGAGTACCAAGTATGTAGGTACTAAGTACCTGCTTATTAGTATCTGCCTACCTGAATGGCACAGCCTTACGTAGCCGCTGAGGGTGGGTAACATTTCAGATCATAGCCGAACCTATTAGATCATCCTTTTGACCATTTATCCGGATATTCGAACAAACGTGCGTAGATGAAGGCTACCCAATTTCTCCTTTGTGTCGCACTTGGATTCTAGGGGAAACATGCTATAAGGAATCGCTAAGAATAATACGTAAGCTTACGTTCTGGGGCTCCAAACCAATGGGACCCGTTCAGGATGTATCAGCTGCAGTAGTAACCCGCCATAGTCCGTATTCTTCTCAATGAAATCCATCACTCTTGCTTGAGCTTCAATGTGTGTCTCGTTCTCTTGTAGAGATGGCTGTACCTTCCAATCACGGAATAGAGCAGCTAGAATAGCAACCCATTCAACCTGCGAGAACCTCTTCCCTGGACAGTCGCGTGCTCCTTCAGACCATCCAAGGAAGTTTCCCCGGGATGGGGGTGTTAGTAACACCTCCGACTCATCATCTCCAATGATTTTACTATGTTCGTTGTCTTCATAGAGTCCATTCTGTGGAGTCATAAGACGTGACTGTCCAGCATGCCTGTCATTGGATTCTCCTATCCAGCGCTCCGGCCTCCACTCTTGTGCGTCAGGGCCCCAGAATCGGGAATGCTTTTGCACATAGATATAACTAGGGACGACTAGAGTTTTGGGAGGAATTGTAAGTGTCTGTTCACCGACCTGGAGAGATTGGACATTCTCTCCTGTCCACTTGACTTCTGCAACAGGAGTCTTAAGGCGCAAAGTTTCGTACAGTATCGACATGCAACGTTTGAGTTTGGGGAAATCAGCATGATAGTCCCACTCACTGCGAGGTTTATCGCCTAAAACGCGGCGTAGTTCCTGCGAAAGCCAACTTTGTACGAATGGATTGGCAGCGAGATAGAATCTGGGCGAGGGGAAAATAGGCAATTAGCATAAGGAAAACGGAATAATAAGTCTGGGATAGATGTAATAGTAATGGCACATACATAGCGTAGGTTAGAACATGCGCGGTGGTGTCGTGGCCCGCAAAACTGACCACAAACAATGTACCGTAAATCTCATCAGCTGCCAAACATTTCCCATCTTCCATCTTCAGAGATGCGCGGACGAGAGAAGCTATAAGAGTCGAGTCCCATTCTGCTGAACCCCCGTTTAGCGCGTGAAGCTTTTGGTCGTAGAGATACGTCATATGTCTCTTGAACTTTGAACAAGCTTCTCCCAGTTTCCTCCAACTAGGAAAAGGCAACCATGGATTCATAAAGAAGCCAGGTCCTAGAGCCAAGATGAGAAGGGCGTTCTCCATGATGGTAACTAAGGAGAAGCGAAAACTGGCGGCTGGACTAGTTGCAGATCTTTCATCGTGGCCCTCGAATGCGAATGACTGTCCGAAACAGGCCTTGCTTAAAATATGAAGAGATACGGTTCTCGTGTCTTCTCCAACACTTGTAATAGTGCGCTTCATTGCCCAATATCGCGCCATTTCCTCGCCAAGCATAGAAGCTTCTGACCATACAACGCCGTTGCAGTGTTCATTGAGACATGCGCTGATCAGCTTTCTATGCGTTCTCCATCTTTCACCAGACGCCTATGAGAATCATTAGTTACCTAGGAAAGTACTAAGAGGTATATGTTGAAGCATGTTCAACGTACTGTTGCTATGGTTGGGCCGCCAAACACATCTAGCATCTCTATAGATTCAAAGGGGACTCATTAGCGTCCTCGAAATTGTACTCGCGGGCAGTTCACGTACTTGTTATCTCTGTCCAACGTGGGAAGTCTTTCCCCCTGCGGTACATGTTCATCAACGAGTCCGGGTTGGCCAGATGGAGCCAGATGTGGGAGGGAGAGACTAGAACAAACGCTTCACCCATCTCATCGTGTGACCGCAGGCCATCACGCTCATGCCAGCCGCGATAGTTAAAACGAGTGAAGTTGTTGTTACCCAGCACACCCGGAAGGCGTCTAATGAGAGATGTGATTTGCCTGTCCACGAGAAGCCATGGCTTGTTCAAATGGTCGATGGGTATTATCCGAATAGGCACACCAATCTTTCTTGCTTCAAGGTAGTTGAGATATAGACATATTCCTGAATATGACAGCCATATAGTCCCTAGCACGAGAAAGACCCATAGTATTCGCAGAAATGAAGTCATACCGCCGGAGGGGTTACCAGTAAACAATTCTTCGAACGCTATTGTGCTTCTCTCTTCAGATACAAGCTATGGGTAATCATCGAGAATAAAGGCATGTTGAAGAGTTTTGTGAGGATATAAATGCAGCTTGAGTAATCGCATGGTCGATATGCCAAAGACAGCAAGCTGTCTAAAAAAAGCTGACAGTCATTAGTATGCTCAATTAGCCTAGGTAGTGAGTATCAAGTACCTACATGTCGGCTTCATGGCCCGAGCAGTCACAACAGTCTTTGGTCCTACGCTAGCCCAGCCTGTTGGTAAGAGTGAATGCCGCATCCCCATTAACTATACAATACGAAGTAAGGCTACGAAAATTAAGCCCCAGCTTTCGTCTAATGGTGGTCAGATCAAGATACCCTAGGTAGGTAGGTACGTACTTTGGGACATGGATCCACCGCGGGAGCGGGTAGAAAACGACAGGTGGGACGAATCAACATCCGGGCACGTACTTCCTACGCCTGGTCGCGAAATATTACCTAGGTAGTAGGTAGCTATAGTGGAACGTGATTTGGTGGTGTGTATGATATCAGCATTTAGGAAGTGATTCAGGGCTGTTTACGAAGTAGTGGAGGTCACCGAAAACAATAGGGCAAGGCTGGAGATGAGCAAAGAGGCAGCGGAGAAGGATTCTCCCCCCTGTACCTCGCCTAATGACCCCACAGATCGAATAACCCACATCCATCTATCCGTGGTTGCATGATGCAATACTACCTCAAAGTGTACCTATCCTTGCTAGCCCTAATATTGGTGACATTTTATAACTGTACCTAGGACCTAGGTAAGCAATTGTATTTAGATAGAATTACCTAATAAGCACTATAAGAAGTACGTCCCTAATTCCTATCGCCTTTCTTTGTGCAACTAAACAACAATAGGGATAGAGTCATAGAGAGGTAGTAATATCTCATTTCTCGCGTTACAGCTGACAGCTTAGTTCCAATGCCTTGCATAAAAGTTTCATCTTGGAAGCCACAAATACAACCCATCGGCAACGAACACCAATCAACAGAAGCATACAAGTACTACTTAAGACTTAAGTCTTAGAAAGCAATGTTAGGTACCTTGGCGCTTTCCGCATCAGCTACACGTATCTGTTAATAAACGTGGGTTGCATGTGGTATAGGCAGTAATTCTTCCTCCATAGAAGTTGTAATTCTAGTGTTGGATTGCTTTGTGGACGCAGGTTTGCTCCAATTAGCATCATCGTTGAAGTCTACTGTCATGAGACCCGATGGAACTATAACAACAGGGGCAAGTAAGCAACTGCTTGTTTAAGGAAGGGAAGTTGGCTCATTCGATGCATGTCTTGGGAGTAGTTACTCCTAAGCGAGCAGAGATGATACTAAAAAGGATAAAAATGAACTCTGGTTGTTACATACTGACTGGTAAGCCGCGCATGCCTGAATGCTGGGAATCAGTGCTCGAGTAGCCCTCGAGCGACTTCAGCGTGTCAAGCAAACTGTCGTACATACGACGCGCTCTAATTTGCCAGCCCCTGCCAACAGCCTCTTGGCGCGCAGCGACCAGTCGCTGCTCCAGCTGTATCCGATTTTCTGATTTCCTGTCTTGTTGCACAAAGAGAGTGCGAAATGAGACCATGCAGGCAATAATGAAAGCTTGTTATGTTAAAAAAAATCAGCTCAAATTCCATACCTACTTAGTAGGTGTATATGGGAAAATCAGGGAAGTAGGGCTCTAATTAGAAGTTAGAACTCACCGACGCTGAATTCAGTGTAGAACCAGAACCAAGTGAACGTTGAACTCTGGACCTGTCCGATTTCTGAGGCGTCTGCGCCATAAATTGCGTGAAAGATACTGCCACGCACGATCGTGATTGCAATGGTTAGGAATACGAGGCTAAAGACAAAAGTGAGGGCAAGCTTCTTGCGCATGCTGATCCGGCTGCTCCATAGGATCGCAACCGGAAAGCCAATAACTAAAGGATCCCGATTAGTAGTCAGTCAGAGAGTTATTTGGCAAGAATACCGTCTTGCGTCTGATCGAACTTACTGAGGACGTCTGAGACAGCATCCCCGACGGCGGAAAATATGGCGTTGGCAGCTATCCGCTTTAGGCCTTCGCCACCGCAGTGGGAACTGAAAATATATTCCGCGCTGCCAAAAAAACATCCGAATTCCTGCATCCCGATTTGTGCTATGGCACAGCCCACAGTAAATAACAGTACTGCCCACCATGAAATAGCAAATCGTCGCATATGTGAGGCCAGACGTCGGAAGAAGAGCAAAAAATTGATCTTCACGATCAGGACGCCAACGACGGTGAGGTTGACACAACTACCAATTGCAACTAGGCCTTTGGTCGCATCGGAAAAGAAGTTAGGTCCTGGTACAAGCTCGCCTTTCTGGACAGCCTCTAATTCGTATGCATATCGAACGTAGAGTTGAACAAGGATCACCTCAGCATTATGGATTGCCAATGCGAGGACCATGAGATAATCTTCCAAAAGCAAGCGATGGAAGCAGATATAGCGGATATATGCTCTAATGGCAAATGCGACAGTGCATAGGCCAAAAAAGAACCACGCTAAGGCCTACATAGGGGGTAGGTAATGGATGTTAGTTTTGAACCTGGTAAGAGCAGACCCATACAAGACAAATAAACACTCACATAAAAGGCTGTGATTGGTACCGTCTCGCTGGTAACTGGTGCTATGAATGTGGATGAGCTAGAAGTATCCATTGCTACGAGGTATAAATTGCCTAGGACCTGGGTAGTAGGCAGGTATGTCTATAGTCAATAGATAGGTACTAGGTAGGTAAGTAGGCGTAATTCTTCTGATCGGTTCAGTAGGAGTCGCCAATCCCAAGACGAGGAGCAATAGACGAAGCCTAAATATACCCTGGTAGTAGTGCCATTTTAGACACTTCATGGTGGAAGATCGAGGAAGAGACTTAAGTATCTGCTAGCGTTCCCTCACAACACAGTCAAACTCCCGATGTCTTGAATGTATGTACGGTGAAGAGCTTTCATGGTAATCCCTAAGGATGCCATACATCTTTCAAACAAGATTAATATGATTGGACAAGTACTCGGCTTGATATTGCGACCTGTCTAAAATCCAACAGCTACTTCTATATATGGGCACGTTGGTGTTGGTAATACCTAGTAACTGCACACGGGGGCTTTCTTGGCACTCGTTATATCCACTGATAGGTGAATGCTATGCCTGCTGTAGATCTGGGGGCTAAATAATAGTGGAACGCTTGAGTCTAGAATATCCAATCCATTTGGGGAGCAAGGGTCCGAGAGCCTTATGAGATAGGTCACACTGTTGTAGCCATGCTGCCACTGCAGGTATGGATCTGTAATGCAACCGTACATCCACTAGGAACTTGGAAATGCTCTGGCCGGGCAGCCTTATGTACTTCCACCCCTCTCTGAATTCCACCAACATCACTCACAGTCCAACAGTCCAACAGCCTGCATCAAGCCTTGACCTCGCAAATTAAGATGTATCAGGCTCCGATGCCATGGGCCGATAATGTGACGGTAGATTACCTACCTACCTAGTAGGTAGGTAGGTAGGTACTGATCGGATAAACAAAGACCAAAAAACCTTTCCCTTTCCCTTCATTTCTACCTACTGAGATCTCATTTTACTCTCCCTCTTCACCCTTCACTCTTTGTACTGCAACGCACTATCCCAGACTTTAACAATATCACCACCGTCATTATCATTACTCTTTGCACTTCGCCCTCCTTATCTCAAATTTCTCGATCATGTCAGCCTCGTTATCTGTCGTTTTTGGAAGCTTAGCCACCACTTATCTCTTTCTTCGGTTTCTTCTTTACCTAACCCAAGATGCAAAGGAACCGCCCGCAATTGTTACGGGTATCCCTTTCTTCGGCCCGCTCATTGGAATGGCGAGACAAAAATCAGGCTATTACAACCAATTAAGGTGCGCCCTACTTAGGTACCCCTTTGCAAGATTTGTCCTAATTGAGTAAGCTAACTAAGCATTCTTGATTAGAGATACATATAAGCTCCCTATATATACGCTTCGCTTGCCTTTCTCGCGGATGTACATTGTCAACGCTACCGAGCTTGTTCCTGCCCTCCAAAAACAATGGCGTGCCGTAAGCTTTGCTGCCATTGCAGCCGATGCTGGCAACTTGGTTGGAATCAGCAAGAAGGGCATTGAAATAATGCACAAAGACCTAATGAGTGAACATGGCTTCAGCGTAAGCTGGCCAAAATACATTACGCCAGTCATGAGCCCAGGAAAAGACCTCGATGAGCTGAGCAGGGTGGCCATTGAAGTCTTCGTGAAGGAGCTGCAGAATTTGAGGTCGCAAAGGGCCGTCCAAACCGGACTGTGGCAATGGACGAACTATATAATGGACCGGTCTACAACGGAAGCCGTCTGGGGACCGGAAAATCCATATCGGGATCCTGTCGTCAACCAGGCTTGGAAGTCAGTCTTATTCCCCTGCTAATATTCATATTTTTGAACCCCCGTTGACAGTATTGTAGGGTATTTGAGGCAGGGTTCCTCACCCTTTCTGTCTTCCCTCTGGCTAAATACGTCTATCCTCACCTTTATAGAGCCCGTGAACTCGCTGCTGCTGCCATGACAGACTATATACATAAAGGCGGGCACAAAACGGCTTCTGGGCTTGTGAAAAAGCGCTACGAACACCACCGTAGTTTCGGTCTTAGCGATGAAGATATCGCCCGCGGCGAACTTGGAAACACATTTGCTGTCCTGGGAAGCACCACACCCTGCGCATTGTGGGTTCTCTATCACATCTTTTCGGACGACCAGGTGCTGGCCGATGTCCGCAAAGAGGTTTCGGCTTTAGTCGAAGAGAGTACCGATGAGGATAATAACATCATAAACTCCATTGACTTAGCTAAGATCCGCACATCGTGCCCGATACTTCAAAGCACTTTCCAGGAGACACTGCGCCACCGTACTGTCACCCCTGGAGCTCGCGTATTACTAGAAGACGTACTTCTGGACGGACGCATTTTACTCAAAAAGGGAAACATGCTCATGCTTCCGGCATCGGTGCAGCATACCAATGTGTCAGCTTGGGGTGAGGATGCCGGCCAATTTAACTACCTACGCTTCGCACCTGGACCAGGCCAAAAAAAGCCAAACAGAGTTGCTTTCCGCGCTTTCGGCGGCGGTCACGTCCTCTGCCCTGGGCGCCATTTCGCCAGCACTGAGATCATGGCGCTAGCGGCTTTGGCTGTCCTTCAGTTCGATGTTGTGCCAATCGCGGGAAAGTGGGTTGAGCCCACGTGGAAAAATTCCCCAGTCCAAGCCGGTTTTCCCATACCCGACGAGGATATCAAGATTGAATTCCGAGCGAGGGACCCTGATAAGAAGTGGAGGGTTCTGTTCTCTGGCGCAGACCAGGCGATGGGGATCGTGTCCGAGGATCTGGCGGTGGTTGACGGCTAGCAAGTGATTGGTACATCTAAGGCCTCTCTAATTCAGCAAAAATATGTCTTACTCTTCAATTCAATCTAAGCTATACGTAGTAAAAAGTATTTATACATAGTTTAAACCTCGTGTATAGGATCAATCCCAAGGTTTTCTCTCTTGCATCTTTAGCCCAGTGGGCGCAAATCGCTATAATTCATGTAATATGTCAAGTATTTCATGAAAACCCCGTTGATGACTACAGAGCTGGGATTGGCTCACGAAGAGGTTCCTTGGTAGCCCATAACATCCCTAGGTAGCCAAACAAAAAGGCATTTTTGTATAGGTATACCGCGAGTCCTAATGCAATAGGCACTTAAGTTTTAGGCAAGTAATCGTAAGATTGCCGTAATCGTGTTGGATTAACCAATCTGCTGCCCAGCCTGCAGCGGAACATTGTTAGGTCTTCCTTACCTACCAGTATATTAATAGTCAGCGCCAAGCGCCCGTATCTGTAGCTGAAAGTCCCGACTATGGGGTTGCAATGGTTAGGGCGACTAAGGCCGAAGTGCGCCCCCATACAATGAGACATGTATGCACATCATATCAGCGTGGAGTGCGTCAGACAGCACGGGCTGATGTCGAGATCTTCTAGACCGACCGGCTCCTTCTTGTATACCGGCCCCCAACTTGCATCCCCAGCCCGTCACACTATCCGGTATAATACCTTAGTTTATGGAAGAATCCTTCAAAATATGTTGTCACTACTGTGCCTCAGAATCGCACCGAGATATATGACCGCAGTAGGATTCGGTAGTTGTCATCGGAGAGGCGTAGTTCCACGCTTTCATGGATGTTGCGATGCCGCTTTAGCCATCTGTGTACGCGGCGTTCAATAGCACACTAACTGAAGCACTTTGCATGAGACATTACGGTAGCGACAGGAACATATACGGACGAACCGAACTATCTTTCTCTGACAATTAGTGTTATCTGCAGAGTTAGAGTGAGATGGCTTTTTCGCTATTACTAATCATCTCCGCCGTCTCAGGCATCGTATTCTCCCTCTTAGGTCGTCTTCTCAATTTACCTCACGACGATAGAGAACCAGCGCTCGTTCCCCAGAATATCCCTTTCATCGGACATGGAATTAACTTGCTGCGCAATGGCACTGAGTACTATTCACAGATCGCGTACTTATCAGACACATCTTGAATTGAAAACGGGTAGATAGCTAATTAGGTATCTAACAGAAAAAAATGTAACAGGTCGATATTCACACTTAACTTACCACGGGCTAAGATGTATGTGGTCACATCACCTAGCCTCGTCGCGGCGTGTGATAGGTGCGCGCGATCAATCTCATTCGCGCCGTACGTTGTTGCTTTTGCGAAGCGGATCATGACCGCCGGAGAGACTACTGTAGACCTATTATCCGAGGATCTGTTTGAAGATAGCCCATCGGGTCTCCGCCTCGAGACCATCAGAGCTATGCATGAAGCTCTGAAACGGGATGATCTTAATGATACCATGCGAACTTCGTTAAAAGGTGTGCTCAGTTTTCTCGACTCGACAGAGGTCGTTGTTGAAGGAAAAGGTGCTCCCCTGTTTCATTGGGTTCGCCGGTTCCTGAGTACGGTCAGTACGAATTCGTTATATGGAGAGCAAAATCCGATGAAGGATCTGAAGATACAGGATGATTTCTGGTACGTAACCGTCTTTTATCACCACTTTCGTGAAACAAAAACTCACCAATCATTCTAGGACAACGGACCAAGATTTCGGCCTTCTAGGCCTGGACTTCCTACCTCGAGTCATCGCGCCTGAAGCAAGTCATGCGAGAGAAATGTTCTTCAATGCCTTTCGCCAGTATTATGCTGTTGGAGGTCTCGAAGGCGCTTCGCGCTTCATTAAAGCGCGCCACGAAGTTAATAAGAAATACGGCGTTAAAGATGAGGACATCGCACACTTCGACCTGGGCGTCTGCACTGCGTTGCTCGTCAATACTGTGCCGGCCATGTCTTGGACGCTATACTACGCTTTCTCCAACCCAACACTTCTAGCTCAGTTGAGAAAAGGCATTGAAGCCGTGATATTTAGCAGCCAGAGCATTCATCCAGATTCAACTGTCTCAGTCAATATTCCTCGTATCATCAAAGATGTCCCTCTTCTAGAATCATTCGTGAAAGAAGTTCTCCGCGTGCAGAGCCATGGTTCGTCTGCCCGCTATGTGCTCGAGGACACCTTTATCGATGATACGGACGGAACGAAGTACCTTCTAAAGAAGAACTCCATTGTCACCATGCCGTCTGCCCTGGTGCATAACAGCGAAGTAGGCTGGGGCCCTAGCGCGAAAGTCTTTAAAGCAGCACGTTTTCTCGAGTCCTCCGGCAATATCAAGGTTCACTCCTCTTCTTACCGCTCTTTCGGCGGAGGGAGAGCCATGTGCCCAGGTAGACATCTAGCGACGAATCTATTGATGAGCACTTTGCTGGTCATGATTCTGAGATATGATGTTGATCCTGTAGAGGGTTGCTGGACGGAACCTGTGGCAAAAAATCATATCTCCACAAGTTTCTTGATGCCAGTCAAGGATATTTGGGTGAAGATCCAACCGAGGAAACTAAGCGCCGAATGGGAGTTCCTGTGGGAGCCTGAAAGTTCAAGTTCATAAGGTCAATCTTGCAATGTCAGGCGCTACCTAGTAGATATGATCTCGGCTCACGGGTGCTTATGGGGATGAATATGCTGTATAGCCGGTCTACTTATAAGTCATATAGTAGTTCGACGCGGCCTCTGGTGGGGAGTACAGCTCACCCCACCATGGACCCATTTGTAACGCAAAAACCTGACTTGATCCATGGTTACGAACTTATCTAATCACTGTTTTTGTAGTAAATCTTCATCGAATATATATATGATATTAGTTCTTATAAGGTATGATGAATTAGAAACTTCAGAGCATTATTATAGAAGCTTTGAAAGTTTATGTTTTACGGTTTAGTTAATGAATAGGTACCTAGGACCTAGGTATTGACTACTAAGTGAGTACTCGCTTACTACTCGCCGCACACTTCACATTTGGGCACGTTTAACGGCGCTTCAAGGCTTATAAACCTGCCTACCTACGAAGTATAAGTCTACTTATCTTAGATGCTCATATTTACTTCCTATCCACTTACTTACTTATTTACCCACTTATGTATTTGTTTGTCTTTAGCTTACAGAATCTGAAATCACAATACAATGGCAGGCGATGTACTGCATTCTTAGAAGTGCACTTGCGCGACGCTGCGCGTGCGAGGCGCGTGACTTCGCTTAAGGAAATCGGGAATTACCGACACATAGGTATTCTTAGTTTGACGACTTGACGATATCATCATTTCTGGATTGGTTCTGAGGTTTTGTTTCCACCTATTCTTTTATGATTGGGCTTCCAGTCGGGGTGGGGATTTCAACTCTGGAAGGCCGGATATTCAAGAGGGCATTACCTACTAATGTAAGTTTCAGGAGTAGTCAGTTGACCCAGCGCCGGCTTCAATCGCTATTTGGCTGATGTTTTAGCGCGACAGCAAACACATGGCCCGTGAAAAAAAATGGGTATAAAAATCCTACTACGATCAAAGTGGAGGTCTAACTTGATAAGCTGCTCTATAAATTTGATTGGGTTATCGTGGCCTCATCTTAAAGACTTACATGTTGTTCGTGGAAGATCGCTGGTTCGAGATCATTATACATTGGACCCATCAGGCACCGCCATGTTGCCTTGCTGGATAGGTTATAGTATGAAACCATCTCCAGTGCGTTGTTCAATTGGCCCTGAATCTTGATTGACGCCTCTAGTGGACCTGTTCACGCGGTGCCACATCATCCCCATACTGGGTCCCCGTACCAAGTGCTAGTACGTATGTATTCCTAATTGAGGAGTATATCTTATCTCTCCTCTCTCCCTTCATAAGTTGATATCCTTCTTCTCTACGTGTAATCGAGTTCAAGGTTGTGAGGCCTCATTCTCTGAGATCGTGTTGTTATCCTTGTGTCCTAAAACCAACGCGCTGCCCATAATTCGACGCTTAGTCACACCGCCCCTCAGGGGCTAATTTCGCTAAACCTCCCTTAAAGCCATCAACCTCCCCAAAGAATCGCCGAAGACAGAAACTCTTCCGCCAGTCTTTCGCGATGTCACAAGTATCTACCGACACGACCATCGTGCCTGAGGTCGAGGAATCGATCGAAGCTGTTGCGATAGCTGTTGGGAAAGTGGCTCGTGAGGAGAATGATTCCCACAGTGTCACGATCGTCATATCTGACCTTCCTAAGAAGAGATTGCGGGATGAGTGCAAGTATCGCGGATGGTCCAAATTGAAAGGTATGTGGCTCTACCTATTCGATCTAGCAACTCATCGAGTCTAACACTATGATAGGGTCCCCTCCGATACATGTCACAACAGCTGAGACATTGCAAGAGACCATTGACACCATCAAGCCCACTTCCAAGCGCACGGTCCTCAACTTGCTTGCTAGCAGTGAGGTTCCTGAGATATCTTTCAACGTGCCGTCGCACTTTGACAAGCTCAAGGTCCTGCGATGCGCGTCCAAGCGCGACAAAGGAAAATTGCTGATTGATGGTTCTTCCACTTATCACCATGTCCGTTTGGACAAGTGGGAAGCGCACCGTCACAAGTACCATACCCTCATCTTAGGGTACCAAAGAGGTGTTCGCATCAAGTTGGCTAGCATCGCTCCCAACACTCCGTGGTCGCGAATCGTACGGAATCACGACGACTACTCTTCAACTGAGGTGGATGAGATACTTCAACTTTTCGAGAAGTTGGCGGGTACCAACGGACAATGGGACGAGATCAAAGGTACCGTAGCTGCGATATTAAGTCTCGTCATCGGAACGTATAAGTCGGTGATGGGGATGAAGGCGGGCGAAGGCGGCATCGACGTGAGATACGCGTTCGGCATCACAGCCGCCGAGCTTGGGGTAGTCAGCACGAAGCTAGCTCCCATTGCCACTGCAGCTGGCCCCGCTGTCGCTTTAGGAGTCGTGGCAGCTGCGGCAGTCTACTTCATCCCCTGGGATATGCTATTTGACTACTTGAAGTCTGGCTTATCTTGGATCTGGGATAAGATCTGCAAGCTTTGGGAGAAATTCAAGTGTTGGGTGCGGAGTCTCTTCACAGGCGCGTCGGAGACCCCTCAAGACTCTGTGCCCAAGGCCATGAAGTTTTCACGATGATACTATATATACGACCATATACCCGATGATAGAATGAGGCATCATGGATTTTTTTTTTGAACATAACGAAGATTGGAAGGCGTTTTGGGACACAACGGTTGGGACGGGTTTATATCAATCAAACTTCATGCATCATGCATTCGGGATTCATACCATTCATCCATGGTTGGCTTTTCTTTGTTTATACCTAAATAGAAAGCCAAAAAAGATACCTATAGCATTTATTAAAATACATATTGGGAAAACATTTTTCTTCAATTTTTATTTATTCATCAATCATCTATGAATCATCCATGTTCGTAAATGATGTTCCAGGTCCTGACCTTGAGGCTACCTGGGCGGGTCAGGTCGTATCTCTATGATAGTTACGTACCTGAGTAGGAAGGTATATAAGGGTGCAGTCGAGACTTTCCCAGTTAATTGTTGTAGACGGTATTAGTAGGAGTACCAGCTAACCGGGTCCCCTCCAGGAATTGGAACGGGCTTGGAACCGTTTGTAGGATCCACAGGTGACAAAAGATCCCTGAAGAAGACCCGCGCAAAGCGGGGTGTTTTCCAAGGTTAACTTTTCAGAGCTTAGAAGTTTTGGAACCTACCTAGGGTCCTAGGTTAGCTTCAACTTTCTCCAAAGAACATCAACACCACCTATTCTATTTTTCTCGTTCAGTATTTCCATTAAACAACCTCAACACATACTAGGTATCTATCCACTTCATACGTCAATGATGTTTTAGGATATTAAGCCCATATATTTCACAAATCTGATAGATACAATGAGATCATCGTTCCGCTTAATACCTAGGTACCGATCGTGTTTCATTGGAGCCCACCATTCAAAGGCTCAACCACGCTGTCTTGGTCTAGGAGTTGAGTTATCGAACAGATGCCAATCTCCTTAATGATGTATTCTTTCATCCGCCGCGACAAAGAGTTCAAAGTCCTTCGCCCGACCTAACCGGGATGTGCATGCGGGGAGTCAAGGTTGGAGTCCCGGTGTCATCCATCCTCTTGAACCTCTCCACTTCCAAGTGGGGGCTCCGTCCGGACGATTGCCACGAAGTCTAGTGTAGATCTTTGATCGATATGGCTAACACCCTCCGAGTATGGGTCGAGGACACAGGCAGTCCTATCATGCGCGTGGACCGTGGACATATCAGGTTTACTTATCCGATCCGAGATAGGAATCTACCTAGTAGGAATCTAGGACTCTATGATCCATATACCTCGCTCTCCCCTGATCTCAGTCTAGCTCATATAAATGTTGTTTACATATTAACATCCGTCAATAGACAGTACGAAAGTTATTGCTGTGTCTCGACAGTATAATACTGCGTGGAAATATCTACTCTTCTTCTACTATGATGCTTCTACGAACTGAGCAGTGTTGCACATGTAGCAAGACACATTCCACGTGAATCCCGAACCATGCACGTTTTCGCTCATTATCAGATCATTTGCTTAAACTTTTAGGTAAGTAGGTAACATGACTCTTTCTAAAGCGACCTTCTAGACCTAACAAAGATAGTACACAGTAAATGGCCCCGAGAAGGTTACAATGATATACCAGGGATAACGATCCTCGCGAGCCTTATCTGAGAATGAGGCTGGGGTCATAACACTTCATTGGACGATGCCACCCACATATATTGGTATAGGATGTGATAAATATCTACTCATTGGGGTTCTCGTCGTTGAGCCGCCTTTTCAACAGGTATTCCCTCACTCATGAAGTTTTTCTTCGTCCATTTCGTTGCTTCAACAAATAGAGAGTGTTTTCTTCCTTCTCCCCCCCATTTTATCTAGATCAAGCATACCCTACTATCTCATGATGCAATCCCGATCCGACAGCGTTGGTTTTGCGTGGAAGCCGGGCTTCCTAAGGCAGGCTCCTCTGGTTGCATTCCTAGGCCTTCTTGGTTTTGCGGTGTGCTGTGTTG
This sequence comes from Rostrohypoxylon terebratum, assembly GCA_022497145.1. Lineage (NCBI taxonomy): Eukaryota > Fungi > Ascomycota > Sordariomycetes > Xylariales > Hypoxylaceae > Rostrohypoxylon > Rostrohypoxylon terebratum. The sequence goes on from MU385994.1 coordinate 18,412, forward strand.
GATTGGGTACAATTCTATATGAATCAGATGGCAAAGAAGTATCTACATGGCCTCGTGCGTCCTCCACCGTTTCTGTGTCCGTCGTGTTGTCATTAATTATCGCTATCGCAAACCTCTGTCTCAGTGTCGCTCTCGGGCAGGGGTATGCAATTTCTTGGTGGCTCCAGGCTCTAAAGGGAGCCGAGTTTCGGAAGCTCGTCTTTGATTTAGAGGTCCGAAGTGGCCTTTCCGCAATTCTCGGCGAAAACATGGCTATCGACAAATTTGTAATCGCCACAGTTGTCTCTTTGGTCGTCAGCATACTCGACGGTCCACTTATTCAGAAAGCTTCTGTTATCACACCTAAAACTTACGTTTACCCTGACCAACGCGTAACGGCCTATATTTCGAATGCTTCGCTGCCGGGTAATTTTAGCGGGTACGGTGGGATGTCTTTGACAACAACTCTCCTCACGCCACTTTTCAGTAATGTCAGTCGTGCGTACTCCAACCGCGATGATATAATATTACCTCTTGATGGTTGCGGAACAAACTCGACATGTGATTTCACATTGTCCGCTCCCGGGTTCGATGTAAACTGTACCGAGAGCAGTGTACCGTATAACTTTACTCACCTCGGCTCTGCCGATCCTAATAACAATAACATCACCACTTTCAATGTTTCGTTCGCGTTCGGTGGCTTAACATCGGAAGTTGGTCGATACAATTCCATCAATACCACTTCCTGGTATAAAACTGACGGGGCATGCATTGGCAGTATCACCAAAAGAGAATGTGTTTTAAGTCTAGCCACGGTCCGGTACTCCGTGTCCATTAGCAATGGCATCACTACACTCCAGAATTGGCAATTAGGACAGAATGATACGATCGAGATTACCAAGTTTCCCCCACCACCGAAATGGGGTGGTTCGGCTGGAAATGGTTGGATATTAAACAAGGAGGGTTACGAGTCAATGCTAGGAGGAATTCATTCTGTTCTCAGAGGGCTGTATGAGTCTAGCGTAAACCTCAAGCTAGTCAGCATGGGCGTCGTCAACTTCTATCTTACTACCACTGGCCAAGCTTCAAGCAACTACCTAACGTCCGACGTGTCAACATATAGCGGCTGCACCATGACATGGGAGGATCCAACTGCTGACATCATAAACACCGTTTACAATCTAATGTTCCGCAGCGCTATTGCGTACTCAAATTCCAACGCTTCTGCCGTCGTGCCGCAACAGCTCCCTGCTCTTGAGACGAGGGTTGCGAATGCATACCAGAGTCACTACAAATTCCTCGGCATCACCATTGGTTGTATGATCCTGCAGGCTCTTGCCATCTCTTACCTGTTACTTGGATGGCATCGCCTCGGCCGCCAGGTATCGCTCAGCGCGCTCGAGATCGCCAGAGCGCTCGAAGCCCCCTTGCTACAGAACGGAAGTTCGAATAATACAATTGGGGATCACCTGTCATCGTTACGACCGATCAAGCTCCGCTACGGAGAGATCCTGCCAGAGTCGACTTTCGCTTCAAGTTGCGACAATCGACCCGGTCAGCAGTTCCAGCCAGGGCTAGCAAAACCGTCCCATCAGGATATCACTTCAGAGGCAGAGTTGTCGCATTTCTTGGCCACACATGAGAAGGGATACGATAGAGATAGCCTTCAAGAGAGACCAGTGTTGGGTTTTCGGGAAGAAGGACAAGTCGGCGATATACGACCTAACGTCTTATATTGATGAAAGCCTTAGGTGTTCAGGAAAGGGGTTAAAGCCAACAGGTATGGAAGATTTTGAAGATAAAACGTCATCCGTTTTTTGCAAGGTGTAACTTGTTGCTTTAAGCTCGTGAGGGAACTATCAAACATGGACTTCTTAATGTAGATACATCGATGCACGTATTTGTGAAGAAGCGGCAGGCGAAGCCCTTTCATAATCCAAATCTAGGTACCTAGTACCTACCTGTAGCTGTGGAAGTTGAAAATTTACCTGAATTGTCCTGCCCCGGCCTTTGAGTTCCTCGAGTAAAAGCTGGTAGGGATATTCACTACCTCCAGGTACCTATATTTTAGTGCATCAACGCTGTTATATGGAGGTGTTGTTAGGTAGGTACTAGGTAGGTAGGGGTACCTACCCGGCAGCCCGGTAGGCAGTAGAACCACTCCAGGCGTCCGTGCGCAAGACCCCACACTTAAACGGAAGACGACATGGGGAATTAATATCATCAATATCACACCTATTAACTAAAAAACTTGAAATATCAAACGTGAATATAATGGAAATCCGTCTATCAGTGGCCAACAAGTCACTTACTTCCTCTTTATTTATCCCCTCAGAAGACGAAGAGCTCGCTTCTACCGTCTCCACTTCGGAAGCTCTCGACACCCCACCACGTCGACGACTGAAACCCAGTGGCCGAGTCCAGGACCGTCAGAGTCCGAAGCAATACCAGTTATCGCGCCGTTGGCCGATGGCTCTTGTTACCTCCTTTTATTCGAAGAAAAATGGTGAAATGAATTGTTCCATCGAAAGAAGACTTGGGCATTTGGAACCGAGTTGTTAGAGGAAGATATTGATCATAGGGCGAAGGGTATCAAGGTGGGCTTGTGGCCCGTGTACAGCGATGAGGGAAGACGGAGGATCGATAGAGTTCATGTAGGGGATCCCGATTACGCCCCCGTGGCAGGGACACCAGCTGAGCTGATGCAAAAATGGGGCTGGCATTGTTTTGGGCTTGGTGTTAATCCCGCTATTGTTAGGGTTGGTGGGGGTTCTTGTTGATCTGACCTCACAAGAGCTCGCATCTCCGTACCCCTTTAATAGGCAGGAGATGGGTCTTGAGAAGCAATGTAAAGAAATGCACTGGTCGGGTCGTTAGAAGGTAGCTACCCATGATCCCGTTTGCACCATGATTACTTAGCCATCAATCTCACTGTTATGGTTACCTAAGAGGTAATTTATGTGATCATGTCACGATCTTACGCTGGCTGACTTAATGAGGATTAAGTAGGAGGTAATCACTAATTTCGCCCTTCTCTTCATCACTTACTTGTGGCACATGAATTATGATGAGGTTAAAGTTGCGGTGTTCCGACATGATCAGTAATAGCCAGAAGCATGAGATGGATCCAATAATCGGTCCCTCAATAGAGCTTTCAGACTATACTACCAGTACTAATTAGGTACCAGGGATGTACAAAATTTCTTGTATAAATGTACGAACTATTCATATCCAGTATTTGGGGCCCATTTGGCGATATAGATGTATCGAAAAAGATCCTTGATCGAAATATTTCAGGCCTCCAATGTAACATTAGCATCAAATCGTTTATCTGCGTAGCTTTGCGGCTTGGACAGTGGCTACATCCCCATTCCTTGGACAAAGTAAGGTCCCATCAGGAGTCATGGTACAGAGTCGTGTCTCGTTGCTCGTAACCCAATCTCCAGGAAGGAAATAGTGCTGTTCCATGCCAATACACAAATTTGAAACTTTCTTGCCTGGAGATACCGGAAGGCCGGGAACTGGTAATCGCCAAGTACAAATCCACCTGTCAACATCAAGAAAAGAAAGCCTCCGTCGTGATATAAATGCAAGTGGCTCGCGTATTCGAGTCGAGACTTCCGGGGGTATAAGCGTGTAAGGGAGAAACAAGGGGTCTTGGTTTGGTATGTCTTCTAAGGGCCTCTGCATATCGTCTATATCAATAAGCAAATACTGAGTCTCGAGATGTCCTGAGGCGGCAGATGAAGATATTTCTAGGAGCATATGTGGGGAATCTGTGCAAGAGATTAATCTGCCAAGCATCTCACTATCTTTCTGGAAGCTACCTGTGCGCTCGTGCGCTAGTGAAGGGGCTGATGTCGTTGACGACCTCGCGATCCTCGGCGGAGTATAATTATGTATTTCGCGTGCTCGGAGATCAGCCCAGCTGAAAACGTACACTTTGGTGTTTCCAAATCCCAGCAGAGTATCTGTTACTGTCGGGTGATTTGTCCATTTCAGCTTCAACATTGACGATTCGAGCTTGGTCTCCGTTAAGGCTCGAGATTCTAGATCTAACGAGAATAAAATCGCAGGTGTACACACAAGCAGCTTTTTGCTGGCCGGATGGAATATGAGCTGCTTTATATGGCCTTCTTCTTGTGAAATGACGACGTCGACGTGGGGTGTTACTTGCCAGGAACTAGAATCTTTCGGGGAGCGGGTTACCCTTTTCACAGCGAGCCGTCCATTGAGATCAACAAGCGCAAGCAAGCGCCCATCTTCACTCCAAGCTATATGCTCAATGGGCATGTAGCTTGTAAGTCTCTCTAACTCGAGAATCTTCCCTCGTCCTGCTTCGCATAAAAGGGCAACGCCATCTTCTGTTCCATAACAATACAATGGACCGACCGACTGACCGGATAAAGCATTGATGTTGTCGACTCTGGCAAAGTAGTGTTCAGAGTAAAGAGACATCTTAGAGACGCTTTCGGTCTCAATATGGGAATCACTGCTACTGCTATGGTCCGAGCGATCGGCGAGACGAACCAAAGTATTGGGCTCCCAGACGTTGCCATAGGATCCCCGTATATCGTACAATCTCCTGGAGTCGGTACTGAAGCAAATGTAAAAAACTGAATCCTGTGAAGCTAGTTGGTATAACATCGCAAAATCCGCGGTGGAATAAACTTTAACTGCTCCAACAGCATCTCCAGTAGCTATAAGAGAACCATCTGCGCTGACGGTGAAGGTATCCGCACCGGTATGGACCGTTGCGCTGGCCTCCTCTTCGTAAGGGTCCCAGATAAACAGAAGTCCCACCTGGTTGAGGCCGATTACCTCACCAGAATGTGGATGCCACATCAGCCGAAACACTTCACCACGTGTATTGGCTTGAATGGTCATGTCGTTCGCATTCAGGGAAATGGTGCACTGCCCAATTAGCATAGATGGTTCCAACTCCCAAACTGTGACGGGATGATTACGATAACCAAATGCAATCATATTTCCGTCTGGGCTAATAGACGAAACCGTGGGAAGATTGACTGTAGAATCATCCAAGCTCTGTTCTTCAATTTGCGCCTGCAATTCCCACTGCTCTACACCTTCATCCTCGAAGGAAAAGCTTCTTACGGACCTGTCCTCAAAGCACACTAAAACCAACTTGCGCTTCTCATTGAACATGATGCTATGCGGCCGCGGTCGCTTCGGCGGATTCTTAATAGTTTTAAGACACTCCCCTGTTCCTACGTCCCAAATCTTAGTCGTCGCATAGCCATAGCTGACTAGGAGATCACCAAGCTTGTTACTTTGGATGCTCAAAACGCGCTCATGGTGAGTTATCCGACGTTGCTCTTCAAATGTAGCTGCATTGTAGATGATGATTTGGCTTAATTTTCGAATGACAGTAAGGAGCGCGACTCTACTACCGGCGGTGATCACTGAAGATGCAACTACACCTTGAGCTAAAGAAAAACGGGCGAGGCAGTCGTCCCAGCTAGTGTTTGTTGTCCCAGAAATGTGGAGTGAGCGGCTCTCCTTGCGACCGAATTGCTGATAGACCATAGAATCCTCGGGGCAGAAAGGAGGTATCAACTTATAGATTGAGTCAGGTTGTTGTCTTAAATTACTCCCGAACTTGCCCACAATTTTGATGAAGTCTGTGGCCCAACCTTCGATTACCGGTGCTGCTTGATGATGTATAGAGGATTCCTCATTCTCCATGCTTTGCAACTTGAAAGCGACTTCAACCAAGTGACGAGAGGCAGTGACCAAAGCTCTGAATTCTCTTGCCTTGGCAGCAGCATGAATCCAAGTGAGCACATGTGGACTCTTCAGGAAGTTGAGGACAAGCTTCAAAATTTTGGGGTCGGAGATTGACCCAAGGACGAGGTGGTGAGACCACGAAGTCATAGCGTACCCGAGCAACGCAGGAGGTTGGCCACGGTTGATCTGACTTCTTAGACTCGTATCCGTCAGCCGCTTTATGCATCGCTTCAATAACATATCGTTGGTGGCATTAGGATTGATGGCTAAGGACCCCTCGTCCTTTTCAGGACGTACTAGATACTCTCGAGCCGTTTCGTGGGTTAAAGCGACCTTGCTCTCTTGATCAACGGCCACAAACCCGCCACAAAGGTCGCCTACCGTCCTATGAATCTCGAGAACTCCATCATCTTCCAAGGCGTCGCCGAGCTCATCAACACTCAATAGCCGCCTAGCACAAGTCACCCAGCCGAGTATGCTGAGCCCGAGGTTTCGATCGCTGGTGTTTTGCTGCGACTGAACGGATGCAGCCATTCGCTGATACAGAGCTTCCATACCAGAAGGCAATTCTTCTAACGCCTTTTCGACATCCAGTCGTGTATAACAAGCGTTAACTCTTTGCACCGCTAAATGTAGCCATAGGAAATTTCCATTGGCGCGATTGAGTAGTTTAGTGCTAATTTCCTCTCTGTATGCTTTATCCCCTGCCAGATCCATTTCTTGATCAATGTAGATTTGGAAATCAACAACATTTCCTTCAGCTCGTAGAGTATCCGTATTAACTTGCTTGGCTACCTTTTGAAACGCCGAGGAGATCTCGTGGGTTTTGCGGCTCACGACCAAGACACGAAGGGGAATAGTAGTTTGGTCGAGCTCCGACAGAAGTCGAACTAGGGCGGCTGGTCGATCTGCTTCATCCACGCCATCAATAACCCAATACACAGGGCATTTGCAATCTAAATTAAACAGTGTCTGTCTAAATAGCCACTGCCAGATTGTCCGATATTCCGCTGTCTTTAGATCAGCAGCAGCCGTTTCAAGCTGACGAAGCTTGTCCCCGTAACTCGGTATTGAGTTTGCAAGCTGGCAGGCCAGTGACCGTAGCAGCGTGCTTATCCTTCGCTTTTCCTGAGACATAAATCGCATGAAAAAATACTGGCAAGGCAAGCCAAGTTGAACGAGGTGATTGATGATAAATGAAGATAAAATTGACTTCCCACTTGCAGCATTCCCGTTAACCCACAGAACTCGAGGCTTCTGGCTGATATCTTCTAGCCATGCACCGAATGCATCATTCCGTTCAATCCATGAACAAGTACCGGGCGTCCAACGATCGCGGAAGAAATTATAATCCGCATCAGGAGATTCAAAGATGGACAGGTATTCTTCAAAACCCACAGCAGATGTAGAAGTTGCCTCGAGATGTCGTTCTAAGTAATATATTAATCATGCTGACTTGCGTGCGCTTTAAAAGTTCTGTCCTTACCCGGGAGTTTAGTATCGGAGTGTCCGCCCGAATCTGCGAACTGAGGCTTCAAGGTCTTCGTGATTAACGTCTTGAGTACATTTCTAACGGCGACGTAAGAGGGGTCGTCTGGGCTCGCATATTTACAAACCCCATGATGATCCGCGTCAAGAGGTTTGGAGATCTCCCCAGGATACCCTAACACCGACGAATCCTTTTCTAAGACCATCTGATTATCAATAGTTAGATGAGTATTATTTAGCCAGGTAAATTTGACGGATTTGTGCTCGTACTATCTGTGCCTTCTTAAGCATGGTCGTAGGACGGGTCTCGTAGAATGATACAATTTGCAACTTTGGGGCTGCATGCCTGAATTGCTCGTTGAGCTTTTGGAGAGTCTGCGAACCAGCTGCAAGCTCTGAAATAAATTGCATTGGGCTGGCAACAAAAGACACCTGTAAGATGCGATTCAAGGTTTCCGCCAGGTTAGTTCCACGATGTGGTGTAGAAAGAAAGATGATAGACGAGATAGCCTTGATGATGGGCTCGTATGCTGGATCATTCTGTCCTTGCACGTATGCCTAAAGCCACGCGAAATGATGTCAACTAGAAGGACTCCATGGGGTTAGGTGTTACTTGAATCGCACCTCTTTCACGATAAGCCCGCCCATCGAATGTACTGTGAATATGATGGGCCGCTAACTTTATGGTCAATACAGCTCAAAATGAGTTCGTTCCAAGGCTAACCCTACCTCTCCCATGCCTAGATCTTCTAGCTCTGGTACGGTTTCATCTTGTGCGTGCTTTAGGTCAAACAAAAGATCCTTAGCAAAGTCAAGAATGGACATCTTATTCTTGCCGCTACCCGGACGGAAATTTGCATTGTATCCGAAGGTAAGGATCCGAGCTTCGTTGATATCTGGCTCAGATGGTAGGAACTTGAGTGGCCAAAAATATTCCAAGTTTCTTTGGTACGACCACGTCATGCGACTACTGCCTCCCAAGCCATGAACGAAGATAATATCTGCCCGGCGTTGCCCTGCAGGTCGATAAACGACTTTTAAACCAAGCGGATCTTTAGAAGAAGCTTCAACTCCACGAGGCGTTGCCGAGGTATCCACGAGGGTAACATTTTGAGTTTCTGTCGATTTCGTGTGACTAGGACTGACGGACGTGCTTGGTATTTTATCTTGTAGTTGCTTGACGGTAGTGGACGTGCTCGGTAGCGATCGGTTCTCGCTAGTCGCGGTATCTTGTCTTCCACGGAAGTCCGGGGGAACATCTCGACTATCGGTTTCGGTCTTTTTCTTGCGGAGTGAAAATGGTTTCTTGAACTTCATAAGTATATATAGAAAATAGTATACGGTTACTGAATAGTTTAGAATGTCCGTCCATGAGGCTATAGACAAAAACGCGCAGGAATCAAATTGTCATGTTGAAGGAGGAAACCATTGAAACGCGCAGGGTACCCTTGGATGGACCCATAACACACGAAATATGGCTGACAAATGGTCCACAGCCTCGACATAAACGCCCATCTAACCGCCCGTTGCAACCTACAGGGACGCAAAATAGGCCGAAGCAAAAAAGCCACCAAGCTCAATTCACAATAAATAATAACAAGATGCCCTTCTTAACCATCATCTTCGATCGCATGTTGTACATGCGACAATATATTTCAACGATATTTTTTAGGAGATTAAATTCTTCTCGCAGCAGCATATGTAGATGAAAGGCATCACTGAAGCTCTCGGCATTCATTCGTCAGCCTAAGATCAGCCAAAAACATACAATGATCTCCAAACCAACTTCAACGCGCCGTGTTGGTGCCTTTCCAATGGATAGCGCTATAATTGACGGTAAGAAACCCTTCAATATCCTCTCAACTGTGGTATTGATTTTTCCACAGCATTACCGGCGGGGAGCACTTTCGTTTCCGTCGAGCATTTCGGAACTAGCGCTTGGACGACAACAGGTAGAGTCTTAGCTCTTGATCGGGATGGTTCAGAGAAGCTATACTTTCTGAAGGTAATTGGCGCCGATCCCCAATGGTGCGGTCTGTCATTTAGGCCTGACATTCAATCCGGCCCTCTAGGTTGGATATGGTGAAACAGGCCGAATCATGCTCAATGGCGAGTATGAATCGTTTAAGTCAATTTACAATACTATGCCCGACTTCATACCTGAGCCGATCGGATACGGGCAGTACAAAGATCCAGATTCAGCCGCCCATTTCTATCTCGCTGAGTTCGTTGATATGGATGTAACTACAGTCCCGGATCCAGCCGAGTTCACAAGCAGGCTCGCCCATTTACATAAAATCAGTCAATCGCCCACCGGCATGTTTGGATTTCATATTCAGACATGTGATGGTGACCGAGCGCATGTGGTTGATTGGCAGCCAAGCTGGACTGCCTTCTATCAGAACTTGTTCCTTGGGGTCTGTAAGCTCGATTTGAAGAAGAATGGGCACTGGGAGGAATACGAACGTGCCATTCAACAGATCGCATGGAAAGTGATACCACGCCTACTTGGGCCGCTCGAGGCAGACGGTCGTAAGATAAAACCTTGTCTCATCCATGGAAATCTCTGGGAAGGGAACATGGGAATTAATATGGAAACTGGCGATTCCCTCTTATTCGATGCCAGTTCCTATTACGCTCATAATGAGATGGAGCTCGGCCACTGGAGATGCGAGTTCAGTTCGGTCTTCCGATCCGCCGCGTATAAGAAACACTATCTACGATACTACCCCGCAACAGAACCAATCGAAGAATTTGATGACCGAAATCGATTATATAGCCTCAAGGGAGCTATAAATTACTCTGCTGGTCACCCAGGAACCATTTTGAGAAAAACGTTAGTTCCAAACTTGTCATTTACTGTCTCGCTGCTCACACTATGCTATATGTAGGGCATATAATAACATGTGCTATCTTTGTGAGAAGTATGCACCAACAGATGGTATAGATAAGTATGATCCGCAGATCGATCCATCCCTCACAGGAGCTCGAATTGTACCACATATGCCGGAGTGAACGCACGATCAATATACCAGGATATGAAAAAGGAGCATTTGGGGTAAAATATTAGGCATGCGAGATGACGTAAACTAGCCAAAGTTGATGCAGATGAGTGGTGTCTATTAGGAGGCAGTCATCCAAGTTCTAGGATCTTGACGCAGCAATCGTACAACTACGGCGAACAGGGCATATTGGAATGTTCATTATTCTCAGGATATGTAGGTAGTTCATTCCTATAATACACGTATAGATAAGTGGTGAAGTCCAAGGGTGTCATGTGATGGAGGTAATCATCGGGATCAAAACGGAGGGAATACGGACAATAATACTTCTACACTTCACACAAAATTTACGTCAGTTTTCACCGTACTAGGTAATCCGTTATCCCAGCCGTTATAAGTTGCATCCGATCCCCTCTTAAGTCCTACCTAGTAATCTTCGACGTCTAACTCGTCTTCCGTCATGTCCAAAGGCAAACAAAAAGAATTGGATATGCCTCAAGTTCACTCATCCTTGAGTAGGGGCCCTACTCGCGCAGATCGCAAGTGTCGTGCATTGCATGAAGATGGATCCGAGTGTTTAACAATTCTGACCCAAGCTAGACATACCCTTTGCCCATCCCATCATCGGGAGTACAAGAAATTGTACAAATCTTACAAGGACAGGGAAGAATGCTATAACAAAATCGAGACGAATGGAGAGGGAGCTGGTTTCGAAGAGAAGACCAAGGCGAAGATAGCTGCCGGGAAAGAGACGCTCGAGTTGAGGAACACAGTTAACCATCGTTTCTTTAGTCTATCCAACAACAACCGAGGGCATATACGGTGGATTTTGAAGATCAAGTCAGAAATCCATAATCTAGAGCAGAAAATAGCAGACCCAGAAGCAGAAGCAGAATCATCTGCCGGGTCGCCGTCGTCCACGCGAAATGACCAGGATGTCGAAACTCCAGTCTTTCGGTCACTTCTTGATCCGACAATTCCAATGTCTAGACTGGAACATCTCCCACCCAACCACCATGTCGTCATCCTGAAGAAGTTTATGAATAAGATAGTGACAGCGACAGTTGAGAAACTTTACTCCATTGCACCTTCTCTCAACGACTCGCCCTCCGGGAAAATCCCGAATGAGAGAGACACCATTATCCGCTTCACCTTCCGCGAACTCCTCTTACACAAGGCCGACGCCGACGTTCTCTTCAGGGCTACCAAAACCCAAAGTATTGACAAATTTTTGAGAGAGTCTTTCATAGAGGACCTTGAATATTACGTCAAGTTTTTTGAGGCCTTTCGAGAGGGGCGGTCTGACACATTTCGCCTTCTACGCGATGCTATTTGCGACTATATCCTGGAACCACAGCCTTCGTCTACCACCATATTAGGTGCTATGATCAACACAGATGACAGTCCTCGAGTGATGAACGTCAAAGGCTGGGATATCTTGTGGTTAGACTTTTCTGACATTGCGGACTGGTGGAATCTCGAGACCTTTGCAATTCAATTCGAAGATCTGGTAGCTGTCAAGACCTTGAGTATTTTGCGCAAATACGTAACTTCCTTAGATGGCCCCAAGGATGAAAATGAACGAACGTGGTATGTACCTGACGAGGACCCCGCCCAGGAATGTGCACCCGCTATGCTACAAGGATTCCTTGCGGTTGCGAAAGGGTCCTCCGACCCCATCCGCCCCTCTATTAAAACCGAATACGGTATCACAAGAGAGAGAGAGACCCGTCGCTACGTTGTGGGTAGAATGGACAAGAGGAACAGCTCCGCTTGGGAGTTGATGAAGGAGCTGAGCGAGAGGGTTGAGAGGTTCCAGGTCCTCGTGTATGATCGGGAGAAGGGGGATTTTCCTCGTCACCTCATTTCGCCTCCCCTGGCAGACCAAAATCCGTGGATCACACGTTTTCGAACCGGCCCAGAGAAGGCCCTCGACTCACAGCCATGGAAGATTGATTGGACCCTTGAAAACGTGATTAACGATATCGATATCATAAGTGACATAATGGGCAATAATATGAAAAAGGACTACTACGAGTTTATCATTATCGACAGAACTCCCGGAAGAAAATTTGAAATTCTTGATATAGTAGCCGATGCATTGTCTAAGCTACGAGGAGATCGTACGCTCTTGAGTCTTTATAGCGACGCAATCCGGACATATATCCCAGCCGAGGACAAACATCTTTATTTCGAAGAGATATCACGCCCACCGTTCAGCCAACTCGGTCTTACCCCATCGATGTCTCCACAATACGTTGGCAATCGCATCCGATGCTGGGATATTCCTGAGGCAGTTCGCGATATCCTTCGAACCGTCCTGCTAGACAATTCTCGGGTTACATCCCAGCAAGAGTCTCGATGGATCTCCAAGGTGTCGGCAGATCTCGAGTCGCATGGAGTGATCACAAAAATCTTAAAATACGAGCCCTCGGATATATGTCCTGTTATCATGCCTGGTATCGATGGGCTTGATGATATTTACTTTCCCTACGATTTAGGGCCCAAGAAGGAATACGCGGGAACAGGGAATATCTTTGACTTCGACCCGTCGAGCAATGACCTCTTCGAATTCTCGGAAACCTACAAGCGCGCTCACCCCAACGCTATTTTCGCGAAGGGGAGAGTAGACCTCCCGTATTGCGCGTGGCCGTGTCCCAATCTGAAAGGGTCCCGATTCTCTCGTCTTAACTTCAGTACACCCGAGGGCCGTATGTACAGGTGGGAGAAATTGCCATTCGACATGCCCATGGCTCCCCACGTGTGGCAGGTCTTCGTGAACACGCAATTCAATAACAAGCTACCTTTCGTATGTATCATACAATCGACATTGGTAATATGCGCAAAAGACCCTGATAGCGCGGCGGCCAACCTCGAAGAGTTGCTTATTAACGGACAGAAGCATGAATTGAAAATTTTCGTCCCATCGCCAACTTCATGGACGAACGATTTCGGGAAATTGGGGCTCGAGGCATTGTGGGAGGGAGTCCGCCTTTTCTTGTAGTTTGAATAGCTTGGGAAGCTAGGTACTTACTAGGCAGTTAGAGAAGTGAGGTTCTGTATAGGGGTACCTAGTAGGCACCTGGTAGTATGGATGTAAGCCAGGTAGTCCTAATATCGGCGGGAGAAGAAATGTAGTGGATTAGTGGGTAATTATAGTGTATTCATGGTGGATTACCACTAAAGTTTAGGATACTTGATAGCAAAGGCTGACCTAGGCCCCAAAGCTCCAAAGGCTTCGTTTTATTACAGCACCTCCCGCTAAATGAGCCTTGTAAAGCCATCGCTAAATATCCGCTAATGTACCTACCTACCCAGTAACGCAGGTCATTTTTAGCGGAGGGTTGCTCGTATCATTAGCGAAATATACGTATAGGTCAGCTTCAAGGGGTCGGTTTTAGAATCCCCTTCATCAACGCAACTAGTATGGTGCAGTTTTACTTTCACCCAACTCATTGCAACGCTTTAGAGACAACTAAAACAGGGTTCATTACATGTTGAACCTTTTTAGATTAAGACAAAGGTCCAAGTGCGGATTTAACCGTATAAGCTGTTCTTCATAAACCATCCGTGACTAGACCTTTGCAACTGCCCCATCCGCAACAGGTTCGAACTTAAATGCCAAAAGAGGAAAGTTATTGGAGGTGACCGCCCGAGCACTAAGCAGAACCGGACCCGATGCGGCCCCACGTAGAAATAAGGTAGGTACACGCAATGACAGATACTGTACTAAGTAGGTAGGTGCTTCTTCATGGAGGGAAACATTATGTGAACGAAGTAATGGATTCAGAGACAAAATAGTGCGAGTAGAGCAGGAACCAACGTTGGATTATTTTGCTTATTGGCGCTGCTGGGGAAAGATGAAAGTAGGTACTAATTTACAGCTGTACCCTTTCTTGGTTTATAACAGACCAACCAGTTTGTATTAATAGCCAATGAGACATCCGCTATTACTTGTATGTCAGCAGAGATCACTGCTCTGAGATGGAATATGAGTTATGATAATTAGTATATGTACCCATCCTTCAGTCATATAAAGGACTCGAGCCAGATTGGAGTGGCCTCCAGTTAGCGCGACTTGTTCTTGTGTCTGGAGGAGAACCCCTTCTAGGGACTAGGTAGCGCCAAGCCAAATGCCCCACCAGACGAGCCCCGCACTGGTTGCTGTCACAGCTCCAGCGATTGTAAATATTTAGAGCAATTTACGACAACAGTAACCACTAAACCACCATTCACCCCTTATAATATTCTCACCCAATCAACCGCGATGGCGACAACAACAACATCCACCAACTCAGCCACATACGGGGACTGCGTCGCCGCGCTGCGCACCTCCCTCTCCTTCCTCGAGTCCTCGGTCTCGACCCTAGGCACCGGCGTCGCAGACTTCCCGCGTCTAATCAACGTCCTGAAGAGCGTGCGCGTACGTCTCTCCCCTCCTCCCCCCACCCCTTTCCCTCCTCAGACAGTACATAGCAACATAGCAATATCAATTGAAAGAAGAAACATCTAACACCGGATGGATGGTAAACAGCACTACGAACTAATCCCGCAACCCACCCTCGTAGCCGCCGAGTCCTCTCTCCGCGACGAGATCGGGCCCGCCATAACCACGCTCCTCGACCGCGCCGACTCGCACATCGCGCGCGTGGAGCGGCGCATCGACGCGCTCAAAGCAAAGTCAGAACTACAGCAGGGCCGACTACTACGTTCCTCGTCGCCCACTCCCTCCCGACCCACGAAAGCGTCCGCCGCGAAAGGGGGATATGGTGGTGGACGAAGAGCGAGTCTGTCGGGCGATAGACTAACCGTCGAGACGAAGCTCCGCATGCGCCAGCGCGAGGCGCTGCAGTATAGCGTCGAGAGGCTCGAGCTCGAGGTCCTGCAGAAGGAGCGCGAGTTGCGGAAGAGGTTGGATGCGGCCACTTGAGAGGTTACAATGCGCTACGATACGACGCGACACGGCGTAACGCTCTACGCCGAATACCACAGAGAGAATTGGACGACGGCTTTTTGGAGTCCGGGAAGAGCAGTGTTGGAAGGATCCGTCTACGAGGCGGGCAAGGAATCTTGGTCGACCCCGGAAAAAGCAATTGTTTACCCTTTTTGACATCGTACTACGCCACTCTGCATATCGTGACAGGACAAAGGGATCATTCTATACGAAGTATAGACTTCGATCCCCGGCCATGACGTTGAAGTAAGGTTTGGACGGTCATTTCCAACTATGTGGTCCGTCGTCACCAACATACCTAAAGGATGAAAACAACCAAGACGGGAATTTTGGGGATCAGATATAGCAAATCGGGATAACGACGCGATATTCTCTAACCAACACATCGAGAAATGTGCCTACTTTGGAACGGGATATGAATAAGCGCCGATATTGGTTCTGCTTACATGGAGGAGAGGAACATTGCATTCGGAATCACCCGCAGATCGACACAGAGCCGCAGTCTTTTGATCTGACATCTTGACGACATGCCATTGATGCAGAACCTCGTAGGTAGGCTGTTCTCAGATAGTTACTCAGGCTTAGGTCAATCTCGTACAAACGCGGTCAACACACCGCGCCAATGCAAACCTCTTCGCACTATGCTCAATCTGACTGACTGACCTATGCCTAGTCCCGTGCCCCTGACCTAATCAAACACACGCTACTCTACACCCACCAATCATAGTTACAATACACCAGACAAGAGTACACAGGAATACACAATCACTAGCTAACTCGGTCATCGCATTGCATTTTTGATTGGTCTTCTTTCATTGATACCAGAGCATTTACCTATCTCCTGGAATCCGTGAACCAATTGGGCGTGACGTTCGTAAATCCCGTTTCGTGTCAGAAAAGGCTGCTGCTTGCTCCGTCCTATTTCGCCGGTTCAAGTAGAAAAAGTATATGTATGTGATCTGAAAGGGCGGGAGAAAAACAAAGACGCTCTTCCGCAATTCGCGCTGTCGGGCAACGAAGGGGGCTGTGCTTCTCTGTAAATCACACCTTGGGTATGATGCCGTAGAGAAGAAGCAGTAAAGAGAGAAGAAAAAAGAATAATAGACAATAAAGCCAAACCATCGCGGAATAAAATGATAGAAAAATAGAACCTCGAAAGTGGTAAAAAAACTACATCCGGCAATGTTGGTAAACCCCCGTTTTACTCCAACGCGCATCCGTGGCCCAGTGTTTTGTATACATCCTCTAAAACCCATTCAAATACAGATCACTCGCGCTTTCGTCCTTGGCGACCACCCGGACAAAGCAGTTCAACGTGTCGTCGCAAAACCGAATGAATCCAGAGCAGGGAGCGTCCTCCCAGTCTAGGAGCCATCTCATAATAGAATGAGGTAGTTGCTAGGCGCTATCCCCGTCTCGCCATTTTCTTTTCGTGCTTGCCACCATCTTCCGCTCACATCACTGACTTCTAGTATTTCGTGCTTAGAGAACGAGATCTCGTTCGCGTCATCTGGGTTGGCCTCGTAGCTGTAGATAGCCTTCGCCCGATACGGGTATTCGGTAGGAGCGGCGATTTCGGGTTCGTTCTGAGCTGGAGATGGTGCCTTAGGAGCACCAGGGAACCCTTGGGCACCACCCGAGTTTCGTGGAGCGTTACCGTTGAAACCTCCAACGGGAGATGGATTTTCGAACCCGTTCAGCTGGGCTGATGTGTACATCTGAGGCGGCTGGACAGAGGTAGACGTCTCAGGCCGATATCCACCATTCATGGTTTGTCGGTTGTTCGTCGACTCTTTGGCCAATGCAAATGAGTCGATGTAGGCTCGCGGCACCGCAGATGGCGCAGACCCAAAGTAGAAAATCCAGACGATCTAAAAATAACGTCAATCAATGGATTCTTCAGGTGGTCATCCAAAGGCCAATATATATGTGCAATTGGGGGCGAGAATTCAACTTACGTTAACCATGGATAACAAAATAAAACCGGCTGCGGCAGCCTCTCTCGCAGCGTTGGCATCGTAGACTAGTGCGTTAACGGACGAGGTAGTAGCGATAAGGCCGCAGGCTAGATAGCCGACAAGGGCGACGTGGTAGGTTTGAATACAATCGGATGCGACGACCAGAGTTATTCCAATTATCAACGGCAACATGAAGACCAGCGCAAACCACGAATATGGCGGGAAAGGATCCCTCTTAGTTTCTTGTACCCGAGCAATGATGGAGCCGATGAATGAGATCATCCACGCAAGCTGTTCAGGAAATCTACAATTAGCACTAGGTCTCCGTACGATGCATAGATGGATGCTGGGAGGGGATAAAGGAGATGGTTAATTCTTAGACGTACCCCTGCAATGGAAACTGTGGCCAAGGCGAATGGATCACCGATGATATTAGACATATTGAAGCCTCTGCGGCCGTAACTCGCCCGGGAGTGTTCCATTTTTCGCAACGAAGGGGAGTGAAGAGAGCCGTACGAGGGCATAAGGAAGGAGGAAAGCTTCACGCTCTGGAAGTTCAATTAACAATTGAAACCTGGTTGGCCAGGATTGGTTATTCGGACATGCGATGCGAAGCGAAATGCGGGTGAGGGCAGATCGTGGGTCTTATGGATCGCCCGTGACGGGAGTGTGGCTGTGCCCTGGAAGGTTGCAGACGCAATATATCCAGTAGTAAGTTGTTTTGTTTCGTCTGGTTCGTTGAAATGCCAAGAATCGCGACTGATGGCTTGGCGAGAGGCCAGTTGGGATTCAATTCTGAACAAAGGAGCGACTAGAGTTGGAGGGTTGGTGGTGGTGGTGGATGAGAAAAATGTTGAAAGGTTGGGCGAATGCTGATAGCTGGGGGGCCGGTAAAAATGCTTTTTTAGTAAGTATAGACGCTAAAATGCTACTGCAGATAAGGCCGAGCCGTATGCGAGGTTGACCTGTACGTGACTGTGCGTGCGAGGCTTCAGATGCGACCGCGTACCGTTGCGAAATAAATATTCGTCAGGTGGAATGTTTTTTTTCTTCTGAAATACAGATAAAAAAACAAGAATTGAAGCTAATTGCGTAAATATGCGATCGAGAATCCAGTCGTCAGGTATGGCGTATGGCAAAGATAAGTCGGATAGGAGGGTGGAGAAAGCCTATAATTGATTCGCAAATGTGTGCAGGAATCTGACTCTATTGCCGTTCAACTCCTTGATTGTCGAGACTTGACTTGATTTTGGTATTGGTATTGGCTAGGTCGAACCGGCTGATCTTCGAGTGATACGGTTGATGCGACGGCGACGAGGAAAGAGAGGAAGGGATTAATTCGACTACGATCCCAAATCGAAATTACGGATAATGTTTTGTAGGCCGAAGGTGGAGAGAGACGTGAGGGGATTCGGCCTTGTTCCTATTTCTCTTCCTTTCTCTTTCTTCTCTGGCTGCCTTCTCTTTTTAATTCTTCCGGGGTGACAAGTATACCATATACAATAGACGTTTACTGCCAAAAATCTCTTTCTCCTCGCAGTTCCTGACGGCGCGTAAATAATCCTCAGCTGCAGAACACAGAACCAGCGGCCACAAAAAAAGATATGTACGTCGTGAGAAGCGAAGTTGGATCGTTCCACGGTTTGCAAAGCCTGGCTGAGAATCGAACAAAATGATTGACAGTAATAGGCTCGTCTTCGCGATGACGGACGACGGGGATATACGGAATAGAGGAAAATGGGAAAAAATAGAGGGGGTAGGAGTGCAAAAAAGAAGGGACAGGCAAAGGCGTTAGAAAGGAATAGGAAGGGATGGGACCTCGAATAAGATGGGAATGGAATGGGTGGGAAAAGGTTAAAGGAATCAACCCGAGCAATCAAATCAAATGGAGAAGGGGAGACAAGGATGGCATGAGCAGGCATAGGCAGGCATAGGAAGGCATGGGTACTGGTAGGTAGGCTTGGGATGGGAGTGGATCGTGCGTCCTGACTGGTACCAACTCGAGGAGAGAGTTCAAGGTTGATTTTTGAATTGTTCCTGACGAATTCTTGAATGATGGGGATTAAATTGTAGTATATGGTAAGGGGATATGTGAGTCGGTACAAGAAGAAACACGCGATTTCCAGATCAGAGTACAATTAGACGCAGCTAACCGCAGCTAAATTGTAAGATCAGCACTTCCCGTCTCATGTACTGGAGGAAATTACAGATTTGTACCACTATTAACATCAATTACGGGAGGTCCCCCTTCCTCTACCTTCCTCACAGTAAATCGGGGCTTACGAGATATCCCCTGTCGCGGTACCTAGCCGATACCGAATCAAGTTAGAAGGTTATCCACGGTGGACCTGGTTAACCCTGGCTATCTTCCCTCTTTTCCCTCTTTTCCCCCTGCCGACCCTGCCCAGGTGCCTTCCGAATTTGATTCTGGCGGGGAAAGTTCAGTGAACTGGAGCTCGATACCAGATGATTGGATCTGATTGGTTTACAACTCTCTCCGTCTGATGTTGTACACACAACCCGAGTCTTCTATTGGACCATATTCTCTCTTTTTCATTAATAACCTTACGTGCTTACACCCACAGCAGCAGTACCTCACCGTGTTCAGCATGCGTGTAATAGGTGTACTACGCAATGCACTATGTAATAGACTAAACGTTCCAGGCGTCGAGACCTCCAGACGTCGTGGATCGTGATTCTGCTTGTTACGCAATATCTCACTACTCGGAATATTTACTGGCATATGACGGCCCCGTGAAATACCACAGATCGTCCGGCGTGTTTCCGTGACAAAGGGCGCTAAGGCAGGAACACGACGAATCGACAACTCGAACCTAACAGATGGCGGCAACGACCTGGAATGTAATGGTCGAATTGACAATGGTTGGGTGATCTGCGATATGGTATGTACGGATGTATGGGGAAGACGGAGTTGCATCTGGCTGTGAAGTGTTTGAGATTTGGCTGGGATCCAAGGCCACGCCAAGGACGAAGGGGACGCAAAGTCTCGGGTTCTTGACCTGTCGTGCACGCTGACAGGCTAAAGTCTGGTAAACGACCAGCTGGCATTTCTTCCTAGGCAGTAGACGACGCTCTTAAGCTTCTTCTCCTGCCTTATTGAGGTCGACAAATCTGTACAAGATCTGTATATCCAAATGAGCTAGCTGGTGGATTCATTCTCACTAACGGAATTGTCCTCCCGCTCAAAATGCGAACTCTTATGCATCTGGGCACAAACTACAATACATCCCGTGTATCAGGTAATGAAGTATGAGATAGGTAGTCTATTTCTGAAAGGCATCTGTGCTTCTTCAGGCCGTCTACTATGTGGTAGTAATCGTCATTAAGTGTCGATAGGTAGACCGATGTGAGGTGACGCTATCTACATAGTAAGGGGTAAGCTCGATAGGAGTTTCACATCAACCCGTCAGACTCCCGCGGTTGCAGGGCTATTGCGACAGAGGGTCGCAATGATGTAAACTAGAAGGCTAAAGTACGGCTCCTACACGGCAGCCCTATCACCTTTCGCTGGGGAAGTTGGTTATTCCTAAACACACTTGGACATCGAAATCGCATCATACCTTTCACACTCCATATTTTCACCATGTGTGCCATGTGGCACGTTTCAAATTGGAAGTGGACCGACCCATGGATCGTCATCGATCAAACATCCGATACATCTGTTGAAGCGCTAAAGATGATGACGATTGATGGTGTTTGGAAAATCAATTTGAAGCCGTTACAAGTAACATATTACCTACCATGTTACTTAGGTAGGTACGTAGGTACTCTGAAAGGCGACGGAACATTGAAGCTAGTGTGGTGTTGAGGTCAGCGGCCAACGGGCTCCCTCAAAGTGGATAAATCAGGTAGTGTCGAAACATTGCTGAAGGATTTAATACATACCGGTAGGTCATTTTCATTTCGGGAAGGTTAATAAAAAGTTCTACAACGCATACACGTGTGCGCATTGCATTGAATCCTACCAGTAGGACGTCTCTAGCTCCTCCTACTTTGGTAAATACATCGAGCGGTACAGACCTCTTCTGAGCAAGTCGAGAAAGACCAGCATCTGAGCCTCAGGTGTGTCTTCCGTAAAAGGATGATTACATCACAGCCCGGATCTGGGCACTTCTAGATCTCCGTTGTGACCTTTCATGCAAGCCATACCTGCTTAGGAGATGACCGTGGCCGCATCTCTCACACAACTTTCCGACCCTTTGGCTTGGATCGTGGATGGAGTGAATCACAAATTCACGTCAGGTCAAGACAAGCCGAAGCATAATCCACGATGCCGATGAAGCCGCTGGTTTCTCTTTTTCGTCCAAGAAATATATTAATTAAATGTTAGAGCCAACAGGGCTGCATTAGCTCTAAGACCGGCTGTATCAAGTGAAGCCAGAAAGGTTAGAGCGTGTCAGCCGCGCCAAAGCTTGAGACTCCCGATCTGAAAATTTATCAGTGCTAGCTCCAGCGCTCTAGTGCTCTACTAGGAGCCACAGCCCCATTTGTCGCGTCGTAACACACTCGCCACAACCTTAGGTCCTTAGGTGGCTTCCGTTCAGTACGTGCCGCGTAGCCGCTATATTAAGTGTATTATGCTGTAAGAATGGGATCCGATGGACGCGAATCATTTAGATGAGATCGAAATCGGTATGAATGAAACGTTAAGAAATTAGAATTATTCTCTTACTATGCAGAAGCTACCTGTATAAACTCAGCCACCGAACGATGCTCGGTTATATTGTTTAGATTGCTTAGCAAATCAAGCATGATTCAAGTTCATCTGCTGGGAGATTGGCTCGCTGTCAATTCTTTCGCCAAGAAATTCATAACAACTCAAGCCCGAGCTATTAATTGCCAAATCTGCACGTATAAACCTTGTTCCCTGTTCACGTGTTCTGTCAACTCGGAATCCGGCTTGTATTTGTACTCGTCGGCGTGGAAACCACATGATATATTAGGTGATGTGTAATCTGACAGGGGCCCAACTGCCGAAGATGTGATTCATCCATCCCATCCATCCATGATCCCTAACGCATGCATCTCATAATATGAGATGAGCGCAAATGTTGTCGTGGGCTCCCAACAAACCCCAATTCAATCGAATCACGTACATGGTAGTACCATCTTGGAATCGGTAAATATGCTCGACCCAAGTGAGCGGTTCCAATCAATACCTGACCCGGAGGTTTTTATCTGGCGGTCAACAACGAAGTCGAGAATCTCGGCTTAAGAAGGATATTCCCAAAACCTCCCCTGTTGCGCGGGTATCATCGTGGTTATTCGTAGACTCTTGAAACGCGAGCCCATATCTCAACGAGACGCCGCGGCACCACCATCGTAGGCAAATAGGTAGACACCTATCGTAGACGCAACGCCCCAAACTTCCCAAAGCTACTCGCTCACCACATTTCTTCAAACCTCCCCCCTAACCCTCTCCACCCTCTTGACCACTCTCTCCGCCCTCTCCACGCGTCCCTCGATCCCCGCAACATACTCCGCGTACCGCAGCACGTCGGCCTCGTACCATCTGCGCACCAAGCTCTCGCTCCTGGCCCTGAGCTCCGCGATCTCCGCCTCCTGCGCCGCCTGCGTGGCCTCCACGCCGCGCATGCGCGGGAGCAGCGCGGCTAGCGCCGCCGAGTGCGCCGGGTCCGGGATCGGCGTGTCCGAGATCGAGGTCAGCGCCGACGCGGTGGCCGGGAACGAGGCCGCGGCGCTGAGGACGATGGCGCGCAGGGCCTCGGTCGAGAGGGAGAAGGGCGGTGAGGAAGGTGGCGGCGGGTGGAAGAGGTCCGGGTGGGATTTATCTGCGTGCCGTTAGTGGAAGTGTCTAGAGCTTGTAGGAATAGTAGGTCGAGACGTACAGAGCTTGAGGAGTTCGGCGTACACGCGCATGCGTTGCAGGAGGATGCTGAATCGGTGCTCGAGCTCTTGCATGCTGCGGATTGCCGACGCCTTGGGCTGCTGGGTGGTGTGGCCGTAGAGGACGTGTTCGAGGCGGAGGAGTCGCGCTTCGAGGAGGGAGATGGTGGATAGGGTCGTGTTGTCTAGGGTTGAGTTCATTTCGTCCATTTTGAAGCGTGTGTAGAGTATAGAGGATGAGTAGGTGAGGTTAATTATTAGAATGCGACGAGTCGCATAGATACCGAGAAGACACCAATGATTTGAACGCAGCTAGTAATGTAATCGACGAATAGTACTTTGCAGTTGAGTTAAACCGTCTATTCTGTTTGTACTGTTTGTATTGTTGCATTGAAAGCACGATGATAAAAGATAAGGCTCCAGGGCTGAATTACATACTACTACAACGCAGAGAGGTAATGCCGAGCTCCCCCGTTTTTTGAAGCTCCGTAGGCCGTAACCCCTGTCCGTCCAACTAACCGCTAATAGCCTAAGCCGTGTTATGTGAGTCAATTGATTGGTCGGAAACGAGGTGCCAGCGAGACGCCAATCTCTTTCTGTCTCCAGAGAATGGGAAGATCGGGGTGGCTTTTTGACGACAACTGTCAGCTGAATTACATCGTACATCGTACATCGTATTATGTCAATACCGCTATTTTAACCCAACATCACCATCACCAGGCAGACGCATATTTGCACACACAAAAGTAGCACAGGTACTGTCGCCTTGCTACTATGTATGACAAACGCCCGGTAAATCGAGTTTACTTATCTCAACGCGGCGCCTAATACCGTTGTCGACCCTAGCCAGGGAGAGAAGAACCGAGACGTTCGGACGAGTTACACGCGTACACACGCAAGGAGACGTTGCTTGATGACCGAACCAGTTCATGTCACTGGTACTTGGTGGAACAATTCAATTTGATCCTAAGACACGAATCTTCAGCGTAGCAGACTGTCAGTAAAAGAGAGAGCTGTTGAACGCATAGTGCGCCTTCCCAGGCTATTATGCCGAATTACTCAACCGTTTCGGGAGAGGGCTCCGCCTCGGCTGGCGACATGACAAGGTTCGTGATCTCTATAATTGCATGCGATAGCTCTTTGAAATGAGAGGTGTTGGTAACTAACTCTGATTCCAATCCACAGACAAAAACGACTTCGCGGCCGTCAAAAAGAAGGCGGAGGGGGCCAGGCGACCGTGATCAGTAGCGTCGTCAACCTCCTTAACACCATTATCGGCGCCGGTACGCTGGCGATGCCCTCAGCCATGTCGCATTTCGGAATGGTAGTCGGAATTATCGTGATTCTATGGTCGGGGTTTACATCTGCTTTCGGTCTATATCTACAATCTCGGTGCGCCCGATATCTCGATCGCGGATCTTCATCTTTCTTCGCGCTCTCTCAGATGACGTATCCGAACGCCGCCGTAATATTTGATGCCGCGATCGCAATTAAGTGTTTTGGAGTCGGTGTATCGTACATGATTATTATTGGGGACTTGATGCCGGGTGTTGTGGAAGGTTTTGACAGCAGGGCAGCTGAGATCCCCTTTCTGATGGACCGCAATTTCTGGATCACCGTCTTTATGCTTGTCATTATCCCATTGAGCTTCTTAAGACGCCTGGATTCTCTAAAATACACCAGTTTAGTAGCCCTTGTTGCTATTGGGTATTTGATCGTGTTGGTCGTTTATCACTTCGCCGCGGATCCTCTCGCTCCCAGAGATAAGATTCGATTTGTCTCTTGGGGAGGTCCTGTTGAAGCACTGGCTAGTTTGCCCGTCGTCATATTTGCATACACTTGCCACCAGAACATGTTTTCGATTCTTAACGAGTTATCAAACAATTCTCCCGGAAGGTAAGAATTCCAGATGCAAACCATTTGAGGGTTTGAGTTAACAGGAATCGCAGTGTTATGGGTGTGATTGCTTCAAGTATTGGCTCCGCCGCTGGTATCTACGTACTAGTAGCCATTACCGGGTACCTAACATTTGGCAACGACGTGATTGGCAATATCGTATCGATGTGTATGTAGCTAAATACCCTCAGTTCTCCATCCACTCCAGAAACACTAACAAATTTGTTATAGACCCCGCATCCATTGCTTCTACAATTGCTAAAGCAGCTATTGTGGTTCTTGTCACATTCTCTATCCCTCTGCAGGTACATCCATGCCGAGCATCTGTTGACGCGGTTCTCAAGTGGCGACCCAAAGATGTTTCTCGTTCACAAGCGCGGACTAACTCCCCCGGCGGCCGACCACTCCTTTCTAATGCTGCGCCGCCAAGATCGGATCACGCGACCGCACCTATGTCAGACTTGCGCTTCGCCATCCTCACCACTATCATCCTTATACTAGCGTACGGCGTGGCGTTGACTGTCGTCTCACTTGAAAGGGTGCTAGCCTATGTAGGATCAACAGGAAGCACTAGTATTAGCTTCATTCTGCCAGGTCTATTTTACTACAAGATCTCCGACCCGAACTCGATCCACCATCAACGCCTAGCGAAAGAGGATGACGATGCGATGTCACCTCATAACTCCGAAGACGAGGATGATGTAGACGATGGTCTTCTTGGAAGAAGTGTGGAAAGCATTCGCAGCGCAGCAAGCGGGTCGAGCGTGAAGAACACGAAATCACCGTGGCGCTGGCGGAGGAAGTGGAGGTGGGATATGGAGCATCTCGACCACGAATTCCTCAGAGGCGCATCACTAGCTCTAGCTATTTACGGTCTATGCGTTATGGCTATATGTTTGGCGATGAACTTGGTTGGCACTGTTGCGGCTCATTAAGCTGTAATCACCCATCACAAAAACATATTACCCCGGCCAAGGCTATATGGACCTGGATAAGATTATCATATCAGTATCATCGGTATCATCAATTAGGAGAGCGCATTTCCAAGGAAGCATGAGGGGGTTTGCATCTCGATCGTTCGGTTCCTTTTTACATCACCAGGAGTTCTAGGTTGCCATTCTTGTACATATTTAGGTGTTGATATTCCCAGCGCATGAGGCGGTGTTGGGATTGTTGAAATTGTATATGAACATCTTGGATCCCGGTTCCCTACATATTTCATGTACTCACTCATAAGTCTCATTGGCGCCCGAGGTCCGTAGTTGAAGATTGTTTTGTTTTGGTTTATTCCGTTTGTATCCGCTATTCATGAACTGAAATAGATTGATTGATCTTTACCTTACGTCATCCTCAAGCTTCTGTTGCCCCTATTTCTTAGGGGAAATAGTCTCCACTTATAAGGCGTGGAAGCTGCGTGGCGGGGTCGGTGGCATAATGCCCCGCCATAAAAGTAAAAAAAAGTTGAACTGATTATCAAGCAAGCTTGGAAATATCGACCTCCTTCCAACTTACATATCCAAAGAAAACGATCTCCCGGAGGAATCATTAAGGTTTATAAGCTTGAGCGACGTGTCCTTATTAACTCCCTTCCATACTACATCTCCTTTTTTCCTTACATACCATTTTGATACCCAGCACCACACCAGCTAACCCCTCACCATGTCCGCCCCTCACCAAGACGACCTAGACGATGCGCCCGAGCTCCTCGACGCCGAAGATGCGCTCGAGGAGATCGTGGATGCGGAGGGCGACATAGCGATGGACTCCGACGACGAAGAACCAGAAGAGATTACATTACACAACGACAGCATAGCCTACTTCGACGCGCACAAAGACTCCGTATTCGCCATCGCCCAACACCCGACGCAACCCTCTCTCATCGCAACAGGAGGCAGCGAAGGAGAAGGCGACGACGCACCGGGGAAGGGGTACGTCTTCGACACGAGCCCCGTCGTGGGGCGCCCCGTGCTCCCCGCGAGCTACAACGCGGACCCCTCGGCCCCGCAGCAGAAGAGCACGGAGCTCAAACCCCTGTTCACGATCGACGGCCACAGCGATTCCATCAACGCCCTCGCCTTCACGCTCCCGAACGGCGAGTTCTTGGTCTCGGGCGGCATGGACGGCCGGTTGCGCGCCTACCAGCTGTCCGTCGATGCACACAACAAACCCACTTTCGCGTTCCTCGCAGAGGCCCAGGAGGTGCCGGAGATAAACTGGGTGGCGGCGTGTCCGTCGACGAAAGTGCCGAATACGATTGCGCTCGGCGCGTCGGACGGCTCAGTCTGGGTGTACAGGATCGACGCGCCGGACGCGGCGAACCCGCTGCAGATCGCGCAGAGCTACTTCCTGCACACGGGGCCGTGCACCGCGGGCGCCTGGTCGCCCGACGGCACGTTCCTGGCTACGGTGTCGGAGGACAGCTCGCTGTACGTGTGGGACGTGTGGGGCGAGGCCGCGGCTAAGAACCTCGTCAACGATAACGGACAAACCGTCGTCTCGCTTACGGGCGAGGACCAACGGTTCGGCGTTGAGGGCGGTCTTTACTCCGTTGCCATCGATCCTAAGTCCACGTTCGTCGCGGTGGGAGGTGCGGGCGGCGCAGTCAAGATTGTTGGATTGCCGAGACTAGGCGCTGATACGCAGCCTGTGAGTAGTAAGCAGAGTAAGACAAAAGCGAAGGGTAGCGAGGCGGGGAGCGCGCAGGGCGGCACGATATTGGCGGACTTGCAGACGCAGTCAGATGGCATCGAGACGCTTAGTTTCTCGCCGAAACAGAGCTTGCTTGCGGCCGGGAGCGTAGACGGAAGTATTGCCGTGTACGATACTGCGCGTCGATTCGCGGTACGAAGACATATTAAGGAGGCGCATGAGGAGTTCAGCGTTGTCAAGGTTGAGTTTGTGGCTGGGCTGGGCGACGGATGGGTGCTAACGAGCTGCGGTATGGACGGTGTGGTTAGGAGGTGGGATGTCAGGGGTGCGGCTAGTTCGAGCGAGAGCAGTTTAGTGAAAGAGTGGAGAGGTCATAGAGGTGATGGTGAGGGTGGTGGTGTGCTAGGTTTCGTAGAAGGGACGACGGGAGAAAGAATCACAACGGCGGGAGATGATGGTGTCGTGCTAGTTTTCGAGGCTTAGGAAGCTTCGGACGATCAGTGATTTTGCGATTAATAATACCAAAAAGAAAAAATTATATGGCGGCGGTTATATTCTGATAGAACGGTTCTGTGTTCCCGGATCTCGAGAGCAAGTGATTGAAAGAAACACCCCCTATCTGCGGTGACCCATTTTTCAGCAGAGCCCTGGAGGTGCCCGCTACGTACGCTGCGAACAACACCTCCAGCGCTGAATACGCCCCGTAATCTACAGTGGGCTACAGCGCATACCTCCCTCTAAGTTAAACTGCATCCATCCACATCCACATCTAATGACAAGCATTGTAAGGGGTATTATGTAATAAAGGATTTTCGTGTTTTAAATTTGAAGTTAGATCTTAGAAAATATAACATCTTTTACATTTGTTTATTACCCAGCATTGACATTGATATTAGAAGGAAGATATGATCTATTATAGATGGATAGGAGAAACGTAAGTTTTCGCGACATAACCACAGATTATTGTTAGAGCTCTGGAAGTTGATTAACCAAGGCTTCCTGGAAGGTTCAGTGTCATGGATGGGGCGTGTAGGCTGCAATCCACTGTAGCTTACAATTGGTTTAAGTGTTGTAAGCCCTAAATCTATAGCGTACCTACTCCTGTCGAAAAGTGCCCAGGTGGTTTATGGACAGGTTGCGCATCACCTTTTTCACCTAAAGTCCTCCTTATTTATTTGAAGACCTAACAAGATCTGTCAATGGATATATGGCCTCACCTATGAAAGATGTCACCAAATTGAATAATAAGCCAGCGACAACACAATAGTTAGGTTAAGAATATTGTGAACAGAAAAAAGCCTCTTGCTACTTTGGCGAAAGTAAGCCCCGAGTCGTACGGTTCGAGAACCGCGCCAGCATCTGAAATCATCCACATAGCGCTCTTCAACACTAAAAATACAGCAAAGATGAATGAGTTAGGACCCCTTTTCCCTCTCTTTCTGATTAGATAATCATACCCTTCCCGTTTCCAAGTTGCACCCCCTGAAGCCTCTCGTCCGCGTTGATTGGTCGTTCTGTTTCGGACTTCCGCGATAGGAAACTTTTGATAAGATGGTCGACACAATATCTTTTCGTAGGTAAATTTCAAGTAACCTGGAGGCTTCTCCAACACCACAACTTAGACTTAATACTATCGGAGTCGATATATATTTCTCAATACCTCCGATCGCCACCTCAATCGCTACCTCATTCTTCCATACATATTCTCCACTGAACCCAGACTACCTAAGGTATTCTGTCGGCTGGGTTCCAGTAAACGTGACTGAAGCAGCTACGTCCTCAATGTTGCACCCAACCCGGTACCCCCTTCGACAGACCCATAGAAGTTTTTCCCTTCTGCTAGATCTGCTGAACCTCCTTCAGCATGTCCGCCACCCACGTCGAATTTATTTCCGCTAAATGATATGTTACCACCTGTCGCTTTGCCGCCCTGGAGAACACTGCGCCGCGCACTCGGTTGTTCTGCGTCAGCAGGATATCGGGGGCGGTGTTGAGAAGGCCCGTCAGAAGCAGGATCGTTCGGTCGGGGTTGATCCGCGAGAGGTTCGAGTACGTCACGCCCCGGCCCTGTCTTGCTGGCGGAAAGTGCTATGGAAATCTTCCTTTGAATCCGCAAGATACATCTACAAACCTGGTCATAACCGGAGTGTGTTTGGTTCGGAAAGCGGCAAATATGCGTGTGGTCTACGTCACTCATCGCCTCGGCTGCGACGTCGTTCATGCTGGCCGCTTCTGCTGTGACGATCTGGTTCGTCTCCAGCGTCAGTAAACAGCGCTATTTCAACTCTTCGGGTGAGACTTTATGGACGCGTCACGTACAATTTCCTTCCCTGCGCCCACTCTCATTTTCCTCGTCTCGTATAGACACTCGAAGGGTATGGGTGGATCAAGCAACTTGAAATCTCTTTTCGAGATTCGAGAGCTCCCATTAAAAGCACCCAATATCTGCGAGAAGTCGCGAGCCCGGAGCCCTGACAGCTGGGCGAGCTGGATGAGGTAGTCATTCCATATCCCTAAGAGGGATCCGGAATGGGGAGTTGCCAAAAAGAGTAGGCCGCAATACTGAGGTTCTAGACCGTCGTACAGTCTACTCTTTCGGAGCCGGGCGTCTCTATTCAATTCAAGCATCGCTTCGCGGGCTACAAGTCCGCCTAGAGAGTGGCAAACGAAGATTATAGGACGTGATCGCTCCTTTATGAGCCGTTTCATTCTCAGCGGGGGCTCATTCTAACGACTTCTTAGCCGCTATCACATACCTCAGGTGATTCTCTCACAGAGGACACCGCCCTCAAGAGACCGGATGCCCATTCTACTACGCCTGTAGTATTGGCACTGTCGTTCAGGAGCGAGCTATAGCCGTATGTCATGATGCGCGAGTTTCGAAGCTGTGGGTGCGTCGGCAGGAAATCCCGGGGCCACATTTGCCCGCCTTCCCAGGCAAAGGTATCGAAGGCATTTCCATTCAAGCCATGAACAAAACAGATGCTAACAGTAACATTATTAAGACGGGGTTATGATTGAAAATTATTTCCGGAAGAAACTTACTCTAATTCCAGCTCCGGCGCCACGTGTAAGACGGTCAAATCATTGAAAGTATCATCAAATGACCAATCCGAATGATCCGTAACCGCAACCTTTTGTTTCAATCTCTTCGAGGGGAACGTGATAGTCGCAGTCTGTCGACCGGATTGTGGCGCCAGTGACACCAAGCGTTTGCCGCCGGTGTTTATGAGAGGGATTATGCCCAAGAGCTTTCTCTGGCCATGGGGCTCGCATAAAGCGTCCGCATAAGCCGCTATGGTGTCCTTAGAGACGTCATTCTCGATATTTCTAATTCGAATGGTCCTCGAGGTGCGCGAAAACATTTCTTAAGCAAGCCACGAAAGAGTGCAATGGTAAGAGTCCTGCTCCATCTACTCTGAGAGACCGGGGGGCTTGATCATTTTTTTGCTTTTAGCTGAGGTGCGGTCCACTGGCAACCAGCCACTGATACTTTGGCTGTCAAGTAGGTTTACGTACCTGCATACTACTGGAGGTAGGTTGGGTCGCAATGCGACCTGGTACAAATAGAGTACTTATGAAAATGAAAATACGGTATGCATTGTGAAAGCGGGGGTTCTTGGTCAGCTCAACAACAACACATGTTTATTGGGTAGCGACTTTTCTACTCCTGTGCCTGTACCGGGACATCTAATGCTATCATTACAGCAATATGCAATTTATATCTCTTTATTTGCCTATGCGTAGCTCGCATACATCTCGTACCTATATTGTCTCCCTAATATTGGATATCCCAGCACCCAACTCCAACTTTCCAAACACACAGCTAGCATCATAGTGCCAATGTCACTTATTTCACACGGGTCTGTACAAGTTCGCCCGCGGCTCCCCGTCCAGCTTTAGCCCTAAGGCCATCTGAGGTGACGTTGGCTTGGCCGCCGTAAGCAGCACCTGACATCCCCGAAATCTTCTCCCCGTATCCATCCCCACCAAAAGCCTTGCCTCCAAATGCATTGCCTCCCAGGTCAATAATTCCCCCATACCCCATACCACCTTCAGCAAAGGCGCCACTTGCACAACCAGAAGTCACATTGGCACCCATGCCAGATCCACCGCCAGCCACAGTCTTCTTCTCATCGTATCTGATAATCAGGACCTTTGTTTTCCCTAGGACATCATGCAGGGTCTGGCTTAGGTCTGTGATCTTTCTGCCTGTCTGGTATTTGCCAGATTCAAGGAACCCGACATAGAATGAGATGTCGCCGGGTATGCTGAACCTGCGCCGAATCGTGGCTTTGAAACCCTTGAAGATTTCTTCCTTGTCATCGGTAACATCTTCAGACTTGACACTCTCTACTTGTAGTAATTAGCTGCCATTCCAATGTACAGTGGACTTTCGTATAGACTCATTGCAAGTACAAGGAAAGGTTGACGGACCACAATTACGATCATGTATGCTCCACGCAACACACCGGAAGGTAAACTCGTCGGACATTATGACTTCCAAGGTTTCTATCAAACTGGAAACCTTGTGGGGCAGGTTGATTCTGACGAATGATGTTATGAAGCAGGGAAAGATGGAATAGATCTCAATGATAAATCTGCTTTCTAAAAAGTCGAGATGAAAATGAGAGGAGCCTATGCAATTTAACTGCATGTAGGCGTTTTTCGGAAACCATAAAAATTGGTCAAGGAGCTATGCTTCCATCCATTCTCCTACGTCGTTGGGCTCAATATCTGTGCCTGACAACATCACCCAAGAGAGCCTGCCTGCCGGAGTTGTGCGAAGGAAACAGGTGCTTGGCCAATCAGGCATTCCGATCACAGAGCCTGCTTCATGCCTCGGCCTCTCAGAGATCACTGAAAGAAAAGATAATATTATTTGATATGTGCCATGAAGAGTGCCGCACTGGTTCTCTTTTAGCTTTTCTTGATGGCCACTCGTTTGCTCAAAGTTATTGTATCTCATGACGGCTGCCATGCATGGCGGATCTACTTGAGAATAGATTATCGGACTATGCCCAGCTGAATATGCTAGATATCAGGTAGACAGGATGAGGTTGACACGTATCTCACTCAAATGAAAATCATTGCAGCTTCTTAGGAATATCAGATCACCTATTACCAGTTATCGGTAAAACCAATATGTAGCGTTTAAATTCTACTATTGGAGGACACAAATGATTTACATCAGGCTAACTTACTCGCTACTCCTCACGACACTTACGAGACGCCACTTTGGTACCGTGATAAGTTTCTTCGAATTTGATAAGTAGAACGCCACTGCTTTTCGGTTACATCTTCCGCAGCTAAGCGCTGCCAAGCCACGGAAGACTTCTTTCGAGTATTATCACATCCCTTTCATACATCGATAGTAGACCACACCAACTTCTTTAGGGGCGAAACCTGCGTCTTGTGCTCAGGCTTCTCGCAACTAGCTAGCTGGGGCGCTGAGCCGCTTCTGTCGGTACCACCGGAGGTCACTATCCTGACAAATCTATCTATGTAGTACCATGTGCCACGTGGTCACGGGCCAAACCCCGTAGGCCACCCCTTTTCCCACCAAAATACCCTCTTTTTGAACACCTCTATCTCGGTGGTATAAAGTTATGTAACTATAAAGCTAATACTATTCGAAAGGGGCTTGGAAGGTGGTTCTAAAGATATAATATATGTCTTGGTAGAAACATTCAATTAAGAGTTATTACCTAACAAAGTATCAGAACGGTTTTTTGATGGGTTTTTATAGTTACCAAAATTTTAGTGGTTGAATTAGTGGTGTTTCCCGAATTTTAGGCTTAAAATATAGCGCTCAACTTGTGTATCCATGGATATTACAGATCCTTAATTATAAGAAGTATTAATATAATTTATATGTGTATAGGTAGTTGTACAATATGTGTTTGAAAGGAATAAAGGAGCTTTAGCTGTAGTACTACGTGTACGAGTGCGGCTATGACTGTATGGCCACCCTGGCCCGAGCTCTTCAAATCCAACGAGGATTAAAGTATACCCAACCTATTATTGACAGAATCACACTACTTATGATAAAACTGTTCATATCACTAGAATTGCCTTGTCCAGTTCTATGATACCTGAAAGTTTAAAGTACCAATCTTCAATAGCCGTTGTGTAAAGTGTGGAAACATGGGGAAGGGGAAAATTAAGGAAATTACGTGTTTTCCTAGTTATTTTGCTACTAGATACCTCCTTTAGTACAGCACAGAACCGGAATCATGCGGCACTGATCGATAGCCCTTCTTCTGATATATAATTTCGTAAAAAGAATATTTAAAATACCAACTCCTTGTCGATATACAGGTGATTGAAAAGAGGGTGTTTTGATGAGAAAGAGGGTTGCCCGATGGGGTGTCACGTGACACATGGTAGGAATGTGTCACATGGGGATTGGATGCCAATTAAATGAATAAGATTGAACTAAAAACACTCCCCTGACTCCCGTATTCGGAGGGTAGGGCGCTTAGCATGTATATTGTACCTAGAATCTTAAGCATAAATTGGGTACCAAATTCCCACTCTAAGGAGGACAGGAATTAAGGACCTTAGCACCTTTGAGAATTATTATTGAAATTGATAATATATCCAAGCCCTATTCAGCCCTTGTCACAGTATGGTAAGGTGATAAAGTCGCTTCGTCTTGTGAAGGGGAAATTTTATCTCCATGTCCGTCATTCAAACATAATTGTTAAGAGTAAACAAGCATACCTGTGATATCGAACATCGATTCAACAACTCGTACCTAATTTTGAACGAATTATCTCTTGTCTTGATTCGATAACCATCTCTCGGTTCCGTCTACCAAGTTTCTCTGGTCCAAGTTTTAGACCTAGTTAGTTCAGTTTTTTTTCCCGAAATAAATTTGGAATATGAAGATCATCCTTTCCCTCGCTAATATAGTGTTCCAAAGATATGTCTGTTGTATCGTTACCGGAATCCCCGCGGCCAAAAGCCTCGGAACATATCTCCTTGACATGGCCCGACGACTACGTGTCAGTCGAACCGGGAAACTTCTTCCAAGAAGACAACTGCGAGTCAGATGAGCAGGAGAAAAAGAAGCGCCTCCTTTTCCGCCCGCAAGTCACCGTCAACGTCTTCAACACAGGCGGCTCGAACTCGAGCGCGGGGGGTTCCGGCGCCGGTGGGTCCGGGACTGGCGGTGCCGCCTCGGTGTACGGCGGGGGCAGCGTCCACAGCGGCAGCGACCGCGGCGGCGGGGACCGGGTTGCGAATCTTATGGCCCAGGTCGCCGCTCTGAGCAAGAAAGTCGAGCAACTAGCCGCGGCGAAGACGCCCGCGATCGAGAGCGGGGAGTGGAATACGTCGGACGTCCGGCCATGGAACCGCCCCGAGAGCTCTACGCAGGCGCGCGTCAACTTCGTCGAGAAGTTCGCCTCCGTGCCGACGGTGGCCGTGAGCATCAACATGGCCGACGCCGCGAACTCGGCCAATTTTAGGGTTAGGGTCTCCGCCACGGCCGTCGATGTGAAGGGGTTTACGATCAAGGCTGAGAGCTGGTCCGATACGACCTTGTACACTTGCGGCATAACCTGGATAGCGATAGGCACCCGGTAGTGTCACGGTGCGAATCTAAAGGCTGAGGAATGATTCTATTATTGTGTGGAGGGCTCTATGTTACGTTGCGCTATGGAACACGGTTAATGCGGGAATTCCCCTTTGTTTTGATAGGTATCTAGGGATCTTTATGGGATACTTGACAGATAGGAAGCATTACGATGCAATACGGATCTAGATGCTATAGAGTAATATCTCAAAGTTGGATTCCCTCGTTGAAGTATAAGGCTCTGCCTAGTTGAATTGAATCAATATTTTTTTTTTACCTAGGTGAAGCCTTAGAAGTAGCACAGTCTGGACTGTTTGAGAGATTCTGTCGTTGATACCGATATTTCAATACATGATTTAGGAAGGCCTTAAGGTTATGTCGGGACTCGGGAGTGGGATTTACCTTAGTGAGATCCCCCTTATTAGATCTCAAGGTAGCGGGCGATATACTGGCCCTCACTATCACATAGTATTCAACACTTTTCTGCGGTATATCTACAGGCTTACGAAGTTACCTATTCATGCTTGCTGTATTTACCGCAGGGACCAATAGCTTCAAAACTAACCTAAGGCTGGGTAAAAATCCAGGCAAACTCTCGCGATCCTGAAAAAGGTAAAGAGATTGGGGAATCAAAATACACAGCAAATCTGAGGGACACGTTTAACCTTGAAAAGCCCCCGAGTCTTCTCAGGCCCTCTCTCCTAAATAAAATAAAACGGCCTTAAATCTCAATACATTGAGGTGGCAACTGCTAGACTCATCTTGCAAGAGACAGTTGATAGGTAGAGCGGTGAGCCTGAGCTTCGAAATCTTTTATGTTTAAATAGTTAAAACTAGCCATAATAGACATCTGGATATGAAAGTATAAAGACGGATTGGCCGCACGGCTTTATGACTATCTAGCTAGTTCTGGCATTACATTGGCCTTGTTTGTTCCGTACCCGAGTCTCCATGTGAATCTTGGTACGATATCGAGTGGTGTTTGAAGAACATATATTCATGCACGACGGTCAATATGGCTAGATAATGTATGCCAGGTAATATTGCCTAGCTATTTGCGAGTAATTATCCCCGCTTCTAATCACATGCAGAATCGTGACAAGGGGGTTAAAACGCGAAGTTGTTGAATGTTGAAGGTGATGAGGCTCAAATAAGAGGTATGGTGTTGAAGGGTGGGTTACATGCGAAGTTAGCTAGCAATGGGTTAGAATGTCATTGGTTGAGCACATGTCAGACTCCGCTGTACTTAGGGGTCCTTGGCTGCATTTATTGCGTCATTATATTGGGTGATAAAGGATTGCATGACAGACCGGATTCATATCTGGTTGCACTCAAATTCAGCCAATGGAATAATATGGTTTCACGTCATTTAGGCATGCAAGAATATGATAGTCGTTTATTTGGTCAAGACACATTGGCTGCCTTCAAAGCTGAAGATAACAATCATGAAATGTGCTGATTGGATGTGTTGTAGGTGGATTTCCTGTCACGCTACCCATCCAAGATCTCTCGGATGCCGTGGTTCAGTTGAGAGAGCCTTCTAAACCATATTACGAGTGCAATGGGGACTTACTAGATATCAAATACATAAAGCCCAACATTTTGTCAAAGAATGAAGGCTGTTGACGTTAAATCACAAAGCCACCACAACCAAGACGCAGAGCCCACCAAACTCACACTATTCTTCTCTTAACGAGTCTTTGAAGCCCTATACTTGATCTACCATGAGTTCTCCCTACAGCGTTGATATTTCCGGTAAGGGCGGTGACGCCAACCATCTCCCAAGCTACGGTACAGGCCGCGACGGCCGTGTCGGTGATGCAAAGGGCGGTGATGGCCTAGGTGGTAATGTCAAGATCGGCTCCACCCGAAAGGTCGATGGCATGACCTTCAAGTCCACCGGCCAAGGAGGAAGTGCTGGGACCCATCTGAGTGGCACTGCCACCGGTGGCAAAGGCACTGGAGGCGACTTCACGCTTGACTAAGCTTGAAGTCAACAATTATCCAAGTATGGCTTCACTACAAGTCCCCCTATTAGTATTGAGTCGTTCTGGTAGATATGAATGCATGATAGCTAATGTCAATATCTTGGGAAGTCAGCCCCATAGCTACCTAGGTACTTGGGCTTTGGAAACGAGATGGAGGGAAGATCTAAGGCGATAGATATGTGCAACTGCTTAGTTGGCGCACTAGTAATGCTGGACACCTGCTTTCATGTATCAACCTTCAAGTCAATGGAAGTCTTTGTTTAAAAAATGACTCCTTCGGTTCTGGCCGTTTGCTCTACTTATTCGTAAAGTTGGTATGGTAGCGATGATCTGTAGACCACTTCTAGTCTTTAAGATTATTCTCAGTGATTCCTATATAGGAGTGGAGTACCCATGATGTAACCCATCACAGACTCTCCGTCAGTCGAACCTATGGTATTGCAATTTGTAAGGAGCGATGATAGTTAGATGAAATGGCTGTTATAGGTTTCGGAGCTTCTTGTCAAGGTGTTTAATAAATAGGGGTGTAAGTGGAGAATGCCCGGTGTGGTTCGGAGGTCCGGTAGTGAAACAGTCAAAAAGCGGTCCGGTCCGGCAGAAGGGGGAGCGTGATGAGTCAGCAAACACACCCGTGCTGCATGTCGCGTCGGGCCTGCAACTTACCAATATTTTCTACGCTATTGCTATATCCTATCACTAAGAAAAGTGATATCGAATCTTTTGATCGGACGGACCTCGACTACAACCAGGCGCATTTTCTACCACGATATGTCAAACTGGAGTGGTTAGTCTAGTGCGAAGATCCGAACCAAGAATCTCACGCATCTAGCAGGAGACCGGATGGAAGAAAAAGGACGTTGTACTATAGAAATTTAAATCAACAGTTCGTCTCATTGTATATACGGAACGAAGGTTCCATCGAGAGTGTTGTGATGTCCGGCGATGTACACAAGCTCATCTGCTTAAAGGCACTGACTTATCTGCAATTTTCTGGCCTAGCCATACGCTCTCCACAGCACCGACTTGTATCATTGTGTCCGATATCTTCCGAGATTGTTAGTACTATACGTTATTTTATCAATTACCTCCTATATGTAAGGTATAAGCAGATGAATGCATGTATATACAAATGAGCGCGAACGTGGTCGCTCCCTACCTATGTTCCATCAAATTCCTCGTAACGCCTCGCGGCAGATCCGACTGCCAGGTATAATAAACAATCCGCGATAACTCTATCATGAATCGCAATTCAAGACACTAAAACGCCAGACATCCGCTTTCTGAGCTATGCCATTTCTCAAACACAATGCAATCTCCTGGTGATGATTATGACCCGTCGGCCCACACGAAACCCATGCCGCCTATTAATCCGCTAAGGACGAGGGCTGTCAATATACCGGCGCCCGCCTTATCTGCTGTTGTGATAGCTCTCGGTTGAGCGATCTTGTCGTCGTCGTTCGAACCCGCGTTTACGTTGCCCGTGGACGAGCCTCCGTTTTGTGAAGTATACGGCGTAGGGGCGTTGTCGACTAGGGTGGCTATGACAGCATTGAGCGCATTCATCTGCTCGCCGACACCGTACTCGCCGTCGAAGGTGCTTCCTTGCAGCCAACTAAAGCCGCACGCTGTTCCATCTGGACCCTTGTAATCTGATCCTGCCGGTCCGGAGCACTGTTCAGCAACAGCCTTGGCGTTCGATTTAATGAGGGGCATGATCGTATCGTACGTAAACGAAGCGAGCTGGGTCGTTAGGGCCATCCAACGGACCAGGTGACCCTTGAAAGATTGTTGATCCACATTACACTTGGCAGATGTCTTTTCGCAACTCGGTTCCCACATGACGCCGTCCTGGAAAAATATGTTGGCTGTGGAATTGACCAATCCATTAAGACGTTCCTTCCAGATATCTGAACCGTTGGTATAGTTGTACATGTTAGCAGCGCCATGTATGAACAGGCCGGCGTTGTAGGTGAATTGGGCTGCGTTGATCGCAGTGCAGTTGTCGGATCCCGCATTTCCGGCACCATCTAGCACGTTGTAGTTTGAATTGATGAAACCGACGCCTTGCTCCCATTCGAAGATCTTAGCCGCCCAGTCGGCATAGGTTTGGTTGCCGGTATACCGGGCTAGACGTGACGCGACATTGAAGAAACATCCATTGGAGACGGAATTCTTGTAATTGTAGCCGTTGTTGAATGTGAAAATCTGCCAACGCATCCCACCGCCGCAGGTATCAGGTTCCCATCGGCTGACGTACTCGTTGTACACGGCTTGCGCTAATGCAAGCCACTGCGGTTGATCGGATGGCGGGTTCGTGAAATTTAACTCGGCGGCGGACATTGCCGCCATGGCCCAGAAACCTTGATCATCGTTTCCTTCGGACTTCGTTTGGTTGGAAGGCATGAAGTCGGCATCGTCTCCTACCTGATGTTCAAGCGCCTGGAGGGTGATGTCGTTATAGGTTGTGTCGCCTGTGAAAGCCCAATACTCCACCAAGAGTCCGAACATCGCACCCGCTTCCCACCCTGTTTGTTATGTTAGCTAGGGCCAACTCGCTCAATCATTTAAATCCAACATACAGTAGTATGGGTCGGGCAAGTTTCCGGGGACATCGCCGGTGTTATTGCCTATCATTTATGTTAATGGGAATGACTCGATGTTGTGGACTACTGTTAATTTACCTGTGTAGTACTTGACGAGACCGTAGGCGATCGTGCTGGCAGCCGATTTGATGGAGGCTTGGAACGGGTTAGCATTATCATCGTGTGGGCTAAGGTGTTAAATATCTCACAGTCGCTTGTCCAGTCAACGTCAATGGCCGACACCGAACTGAGCAGCAAGCTCGAGACGCCGAGTAGAAGTGGTGAGAAATGCATAGCGCCTTGAAATCTAGACTAACTGAAAATCTAGATTCTGGATTAAAAGAGTGGAAGGTCCGGATGAAGTGGACTGGAAGGATGTTGACATGAGAAAATGGCAGAGTAAGCGGGAATTTGTCAAGGTCCGATAAGCCAAAAAAAACATGCCCTGAACGATCGACTCGGTATGCCCACTATATTTTACGATTCTTCATAGACTTCTATGGACTAGTGGATATCGCTCCGCCCGATTCTCATGGGTAAATTACGACTTGTCTCGAAGAGCGACTCCACCTAGTCAAGTTAATGGACAAGGCTTGTGTGGACATGAAACTGGCGAATATAAAGCCAGTGGACCTCCCAGGCTCATGTCAAAGGGCAAGCAGCATTTCATTAAAGGATTTCTTTTGTTTCTGTCAGTTTAGGAGAACAAGCGCTTGACTAACTGACCAGGCGACCCGACCAGCCGACTTCGACACAACTTTACTGTGTACGCAGTATTACTCGTCACCGGACAGCAATTTCGATAGCTCGTAAATGGTAAGGGGTGGCTTACGCAGCCTCCGCTAGATCGCATTGAGCGGTGTTGTAGCATTTGGAGGTTATTAGTCGAATTAGAGTCAAGGGCACCCTATCGTTGGTTTCAAAGCGACGACGAATTAGCGTGGTGGATCCACTGGTTGACGCCATGCCTACGCGTTCCCATTCCTGCCCATCTTGGGTCTGATTAGGTCCATCCCTATTCCCACAAGTTCCCATAAATTTCCATAAAAGGTCTCTAAAGTAACGGACCGGGTCTGTGCAACCTGTTTGCGCCGTTCAAGCAAGCTTTTCCATCTAGGGACCTAGCTCTGACCCGCTGAGAGGCTGAGCTTGGCTGCATAATCATCAGGGGAATCGAAGAACAAGCTTTTTTGCCGTGATGCAGAGCCCTATTTCCCTGAGCTGAGGCGCGTTTTGTGGATTCTACTGTTGGTGTCGCGCGTCCGGACCAAACAGGGGGAGTGTTACCATCTCGGTTGCGCAGCAGCACGCTGCACACTTCGTACATAGTACGAGAAGAGAAATTAGAAATATGCATGGGATGGGCAGGATGGGATGGATGTGAAGGCACATATAACGTCGTCGCGGTTCGTCATCAAACTTGACCCCGTCAACTTTGCGACTCGAAAGACATGAGACGTGCTGGACATTGTGATCGATTGAAAACTCGAATCGTGCCCCGATGAAATTGCGAGCCACAAAATTTGCTGCTTTTTTGGCTGTTTCTTTTTCTCCACAAAAATGGCTGTCCAATGATAACTTCCAAAGTTGAAAGTTGATTTCAAATAGAGCAGGTATTACCGAGAGTGCCGCGAATACGATCAGCCATGTCTAGAGAATACCGAACAAACTTATCGATGAAAAAAAACGCCGACAAAAAGTGAAATATAAGGGGGAAGTTGTATTTTGTAAGTTCAATCCGAGCCTGAGTGAGCGTATAAAGTTGGCTTAAAACTTGAGATTGTGTAAGATAAATGCATCTTAGATTACATAAGATGAACTTGTTATAATATCCGGTACTGGTTAACTGGTTAACTGGGTAGGGAGGTCTAGGCGATCATAGTGTGGATACCAGCCAAGTGTAGGCAGGTGCTACCACTTGTCGTAACCCTACGCACGTGCCACCCCACCTGCTGGCAACAGTTGAGAGCATTACTTATTATGCTCGACCTTAGATTTGTAAATAGCTTCCTCTTAATATAACAAGGTCATCTACACAGGTTTAACAGCACTCTATACAACAGGTATAAGGCGTGCCCCAAACCACGTAGATAACCCCCGCCAACACGCACAATAGCATCCACTCCATTTTCAACTGTTGTTTCAACACCTCGATTTTACATACCTACCTAGTATGCAATGAGTTTTGGACATATGCTCTTAGCTGCTTGTATATTGGATTAATCAGCTGGCGCGCCTGGTTTCCTATGATTCAAACTCTGAATTAACACCTCTGGTGGTATGCGCTGCATGGCGGGCTCGGGATTCCCAGTCATTGAATGCGGTTTTACGTAGCGCAACCCGGTTAATCCAAGAACCTATAGCTCTTGATCCTCTAAACATCCGAAAAGGCAAGCGGCTCAGATTTATAACAACAGGATATGCATCCCGTTCCATTGCCTCGAAGACGTAATCCTTCGCCCTTTCAAACACTTCAGGATCGTCTCTTCCATCTTCTTCTATTTGAGACACTAACTCCAGTGTAATGGATGTGACGAACCTATACTTAGGCTTAGTAAGTATAGCTTCATAAGGGGGTCTTGATTTTAAGGTAACAGTAATCGTAGAGGTCAAGTGTAATCAGTCAAGTGTGTTCGTCAGAGAGGCTTGGAGTCCTCTCTCTACTCGTAGTGAATAGACTTAGATTGATAACTGAAGACCTAAAAACTAAATACAGTAGGAAATCTTCATTCTTTATATCTTAACTTTCCTCCGCTTCCCTTGTCTGTATCGATCGTATTTCCCATACGATCTCAGATCCGTTGCTCTTACTGGATCTCAGATCCATTGAGATCACAACCGAAGTTTCTCCGGTCCTTTACTAATCATTCTGGCGATGATCCTGGTTGGATTGTAACAATGGACTCTGGAAGAATTATTTCTCTCTCGGCGCCTGAAAGGATGAAGGTATACATGATCTTCTCTGCGCTAGCGCAATATCCAGTCTATCGTAATCAAATTCTTGGGAATCTGTTTCAATGCTGCCAGTTGTGTGATGGAAAGAATCCTGAAAGGACACTGAATCGCTAGAAATGCTGGTCACGACTCTCTTAGTCTCGAGGCTACTCAGAATTGCTGTAACCCGTGCGAAGTTTTCACTTGGTCAGCTCGTTGACATTGACGTAGCATATCCACCACGCGCTTCACAACTCCGAGAGTGCTGGACATCAGAGTGAGTGAATTCCGAAACGAAATAGCTGCTGACGAAGTGGTCTCGAGATTAAGTACGATCCAATCGTCTCCGCCTAGCAACGGTCAACTCATTTGCTATTTTAGATATAACTACTGTACTAAATT
The DNA here is from genome assembly GCA_022497145.1 of Rostrohypoxylon terebratum. Classification (NCBI taxonomy): domain Eukaryota; kingdom Fungi; phylum Ascomycota; class Sordariomycetes; order Xylariales; family Hypoxylaceae; genus Rostrohypoxylon; species Rostrohypoxylon terebratum. The sequence goes on from MU385994.1 coordinate 61,442, forward strand.
GAATAGGTAAAGTTACTAACTTCCTAGTATTAACATCTTCTCTGCGCACGCTTCGATCTTGTTGCAAACAGCCTGAGATGTGATGTAGCGTAGCGTGGCCGCGGCTATTTCTTTCTTCCTCTCCGACTCTTGTAGGCCAATGCCTTCCAGTCCCTGAATAACATTAAATCGGTAATACCGACCATCGTTGTCAAGAGTTGCTTTGTCTCTATGGAACTGCTCTGCAGTTTCTTCGCTCTCGGTGGACAACGCAACTAATGCTTTTCCCATATCAAGCGCGCCATCTTGGAATGGCTTGAGATTTGTGATTCCTGTGCCGATAGATATCAAACATAAGATCTTATCTTGCAATGGGCCATCATTCCAGATGTCTTGAGCCTGGTTCCAAACGGAGTAAATGGGATTGTTTTCCCCTAGTGCCCCGTCGACAAACTCTTCTTCGAACGGTCCAATGGTAATAGGATCGAAGAAAGACGGACCAGCAGAGGTAGCCCGGCAAGCTTCCCATATCTTGACTGAATTGAATAGGTGGCTACCTCCTCGCGGCGACCGGTAACTTGTAAGGCATACCTTACCAGCACTGGTACTCCTCGTACAAACGAAACTATTCATGTTAAGTTAGTCGAATGCGGCTGTGGGTTGCGTAAATTCTTGGTTCATACACTTTACAAGGCGCGTCCACCGTATCTTTGAGTAGTGTATCTTCATCGAAGCCTTGCTGGGTTAATATTCTCCTCACTGCTTTCTCTAGCTCACTAGAGTCAAAACGGCCCTGAATATTTCCTCGACGATTGACTCGGTGTCTCCGCTTCTTGAACACATCGCTTGAAAGTTGTGTATATGCCGCTATACAATCGCCTACTGTCATTCTTAATCTCCCGAGCATTATGGCAATGAGTCTAGTGAAAAATTAGATAAATTTACTAACACGCAGGTTTTCACTTGCCCTCCCGTGCTTGTGCCTCCTATCAGGTGAAAATAATCGCAAGGTTTTGGTGGGGCATTAGGGTTGAGGGTTTCCATGAGGTGCTGCAAGACTAAGAGCGATGAGAGACTGCGAATTCCGCCTCCATCGAGAGATAAAAGACGCAGCCACGGCTTCTCTACATCGCGTTCGAGAAAATTTCCCTTTCCTTCGAGCATAATTTAATGATTTAGAAATAGTTGTTGCAGTGCTGGATGGGCGACTGGGCAGCCATGAGGTACGTCTTACTTACGGGGTTGTGCCATAAAAAGGGTTAAGTGCTAGGTAATGGAATTGTTCTATCCCCTGAGTTGCTCGAATTGGCCTCCGCCTGCATCGAACCAATGTAGTTCCAAGGTTACGTATTCTTATGGAAGAACCATATGCAACTTTCTCACAAATTCATAGGGAGTATCTTGAATGTCCTTACCGCCATAGAATCAATGGTATGCTATGCTAGGTTGTCGATTCTGCCGTGTACTAGGGCCGAGGTCTTAGGCATCTGCCTAAATGAGATTACTAGGGGATAATGAGTCTGGATCATGCATTGTGGCGGTGTCTGCAGGTACCTAACCTAGTAAGATCAAATTACCCATTCAGAAACCAGAAACCAGCAAAGATGAGATTGGATTGCTTTTTTTTTCTCAAAAAGAAAAGAATGCAGATTGGCAATGGCTGCCTGAACAGCTTTGTCTATTTGGGCAGCTAGCCTGAAGAAATACCCGGGCTGCCCGGATGATAATCTGCGATCCTCCTCAATTCATAGGTTCCAAGTACTTTCGCCTAAGGCGTGTTTGATGGGTAGAGTAGGCAATAACGACTCGGCCCAAGAATAAGAGAGGCATTTTGGACCTTGAAGGCGATCATTAATGAGACGTTGGATTTCTTTGAAGAAGTTCAAAATACACTATTCTGCAAGGGTTTTGATAATTGGATCAGCCGGGATCAGCGGTCTCCTCTGGATCTGCATCAATCCGATACGCTAGAGAAGGCGCACCAAATTGAAGCAGCGGGATCAAATGGGGCAAGATAAGTATCCTCTGGTTTCTTCCACTGATTTGGCTTCCTTTCAAGATCGTATCCAATCTTTTTATATAGGGCTAGGCTATGTCCCGGATAACCCTAGAAAACTGTGAACGAGATGCAAGACATCATGTCTACGATGGTAGGTTCTCTAATGGATACTTCACAAGCGCGGCCCCCTGCTTGAGACACTCATAGCTGTACTATCTTTCACAGATACCTATAAAGCTAGGTGCTAAATCTAAGAAAAATATTGGTGATAGAATCATACTCCCCAGGCCTTTGATCTCACCTATTTCGATCAGAAGTCCGGCACAGGAGGCCCAGAAAATGAGTCAGCTAACCTGGGTACCTAATCGTGCATTTTCTACCTGTGACGAACCTATACTTAGGCTTAGTAAGTATAGCTTCATAAGGGGGTCTTGATTTTAAGGTAACAGTAATCGTAGAGGTCAAGTGTAAT
>MU385995.1:0-63006 GCA_022497145.1 Rostrohypoxylon terebratum
ATAAAGGAAAAAGGCGGTGTTTTTCAACGCGTTCGTGTCGCGATTTTGAAGTGGATCGCACCTGGTATGTGCGCATACTGGTATGTTGGCTTACCTACTTACCAGCAGCACCACCACCCCGACCGATTTCGCAGCACCCAAACACAATGAAATCCCTTAACCTAGCTGTATTTTGCTTGGCTCTTGCGCCGCTCTTATCTCAGCGGACGGCGGTTATGCTAGCCACTGCAAGAACATGACCCTCGTTAGCGACTCTGGTCAAATATGATTAAGGGCGTATTGTGAAGCAAGTTCCAGTGCCTCACAATGTAGCATCCTATCCCTAATTGCATCTCAATCAGGACGACGGGTAGACAAGAAATGAACGTACCTAGCATGTGGCCCTATCGGGTAATTTTCGTTACTTATATTATTGAGTAATACCTAAGTCTAGACTTTATGGTGTCGCTAAACAGCTTTGAATCGACTTGATTCATCTGACAGCAACACCAGTGATGATCAACGGGGAGTTTCTCTTCCAGAAATCTTCTCACACGATATGCGCATATTTAGACCGGTATCTTGCCTACTAAGGAACCCAATATTGAATAATCCAAATCCAAGTTTCCAAAGGATCAGGAGCTAAGTTGAAAGGTATTTGGTATTGTTCCCCTAGTCGTTATGACCTGTTACAGCTCCCCAAATGTAAGATGCCCAGCCACCCAGAAGCAATACTATTAGAAGACAGAAAGCTGATTTTGAAACCAGTTGATTCCTGGAGGCATTTTCGCCAAAGAATACTTTCTTCCGCTCCGCCAAAATGTCTTTGCTAGCAAAGCGTTTTTTGCGACTCCATTGAAGACTTCGGAAGTCGACAGAGAGGTAGCAAAATAGCATCATGACGCAAGACACTGCCATAGAGGCTACTGCTAAGCATACATATAGGATTACTACATGATTGTATGAATCATTGTCGGCGTCTTGGATAACACCTGCCACGATTCTGACGATTATGTTGATCCTAAGGTGGAGGTTGTTAGCCAAGTCTGCCTGCTAGGTTAGACTTTAAATGAACATTTGATGTTACATACGAGTTGTTCATCATGATTTTGAGGGAATATGCTGTCCCAAAAGTGGTTTGTTGCCATAGGGAAGTGCGCATGCTGTCAATGATAGCAGTAGGGCTATACGTGGAAACAATAGCGTAAACACCAAAAGCAGCTGCAGTGCCTGAAACGGTCGATGCCCAGTTCACCAATGCCATTGCGATAAATGTCCCAAATCCGCATGTTACCACTAGGAATAGTCAGATATGTCACGAGAATCCTCATCAGAATACTTACTGAGGGTTATCCGCTGTCCTAATACATCGATCAACACACCAATGACGGGAACCAGGAAGAAGCCAGCATATTGTAATAGAGCAGAATACCATCCCGCTGTGACGGAGCTAATTTTGAATCTCTTCTCGGCGAGTTCAGTGGCGTTGCCCTTGAATATAACGGCTGTCGATGTCGTGAAGAGAGAATAGGCCATGATGACCCAAAATACCCACGGGAGCTCAAGCACCTTGCGAACTTCTAGCTTCTTGGCCTTCTTCATTAGCTTTTCTCCGGTTACGGGATCCACACTGTGACCAAATTTATCACTGGTCTTCTTATTGAACCAGAAGAAGATAGCTGAGATTATGTTCGTGAAGAAATTGATGAATACGGCAATCCAGTATACCCAGGCAAAATCTCCGGTGTTCTGAGGGAGTGAGTTAGTTTGCATCCATGACCCTAACCCTAACCCTAGGAACTTACGGCTGCAATCACGTTCGCAGATCCCGTGCCTGCCAATGCTCCTAGCTTCTGAACCATAAGTTCAAGTCCCAATGTCGAGCCGAATCCGTTATTCGGGGCAAACCAGGATGAAAATACTTGGTACTGAGCAATCTGGGTCGAAATGTCGCCAATAGCCAGGATAACCCTACCCCCTATCATGAACTTGAACGACCGCACCTGAGCAGCCGCAGCGACGAGTATTGATCCAATCGAGTAGATGATATTGCCGTAGAACAGCGCTCCAGCACCTCCCAACCGATCCGTCAAGAGACCACTGAATAGAATCAAGACAGTGATTATGAAGTCTTCGCTAGCCTCGAGCAGCGCATACTGGGTGTTGTTGATGTGGAGCTGCTTTTTCAATGTCGACTTCATCACCCCAGTGAGGCCGGCGCTCCAAGACCCCCCGAAACGAATGAGTGTGACTAGAACAACTGCGGTGATTTTCCAGGGCCATGATGGCTGTGGTTTCTCGGTTATTGATGAAGCTGATGAAGCTGATGGAGATGATGGTAGAGGGAATTCTTTGGCATTCGGCTGAATGACGCTCTTTTCCGCATCTTGGGGGCTGATCGCTGCTTCGCTTGGAGAGGTCATTTTGATGGCGGCTTTAATCGATGTGAGAAAAATAACAACCACCGACTCGCATTGAGGAGTGTCGAGTTCTATATCAACTCGCCACCTGAAATTGTCTCAAATCTCGGCGCTTCTCGGCGCTCTCCTTCATCGGCCTTGGCGTCGAGGGCAAGGGACGATGTTTACGTACTGCTGGGGCGCTCTAATTCCAGAAGCGGATAATTCCCGAGATGGGTCTTCGATTGGATTGTTTATCTGATCGATTGATAAGATAAAATCAAGTATATTTAGACCATCTCATCGTTGCTGCCGGGGCGATCTAACGAGCTGTGGGCCGGCTAGCGGCGCTTCATTTCCTAGATCATGAACTGTTCCGATGAAAAAATTCGGTTCGGTCCTGTCAGACTGGCCTAATTTCTCGTAGCTCTGAAAGCTAACTTAATGCCTGGATTAGATTAGTGAGCTATGCTACGGAGTCTTGGATTCTTCGGCCCAATTGGTTCGTCTTATAAAGTGGCTGAAGGTTCACGTCGAGGGCTCCGAGGACTCTCGAGGGCTGCTTCTGGCCCCACTTCTCCGGTCCGACATCTGCAGTACCTACTACCTATAAAACTACTTGGTCGAGCTAATTGATTCTACTTGATATGTATCGATTTAGACTTGGGAGGTTGTTTTAAGCATATTTCGAAATATCCTTGCCCTAGTAGGATATATTTATCATAATTCACATATATTCACAACTTAGGATTAGGGTTAGGGTTTTGGCTAAGATGAGCTGGGGTTAGGGTTGAAGATTGCATGGTTTGTCGAGTAGCCCTACTTATTCGCTCCATTCAACGCAGCGCCTCCTTGCTAGGTATCCGAGCAAGGTAGAAATATATCTCATGTAAATGCCACCTATTTACTGCAAGGCTGATTTTTATTGACGGTGCTAACAAGATCACTCATAACTGTAACTGCCTGGTATTACCCAGTAATATTTCATAGGTATCTTTACACCTACCTCGTGCCACAATAGTGAATCTGGTGGTAAGACAATGCAATACCCATTGAAACCTCTAATCCTCTCAGATAGGACTGAAGTATCTGCCAAGCTAGATCGTAGAGAATACCTATAAGTCCATTCTAGATATCCTAAGTACAGCTCGGTCCATGTAGAGAAAAACGGTGCGCCGCCTCTCATAGGCCAACCCCAGCGTGGAGGTCTCGACGTCTCGAGACGATTGGCGTCGCGGTTGTTATAAGACTTGTAGCGTTGTTCAGGATTGACACTAGGCTTCCTATGATCTCTAGAGTTATGAATTCAGACCGTTTACTCCATCCTAATTCTGTTGGGAGTCTTTCATTTCCTAGAGAGTATAGTTAGAATAAGTTGTCAACTATCTACCAGAATACATACTAATCCAATATTCCACTAAGGTCTTGTTCACCTTTGCTTCCTGCAAATCACCAAAGGCAACAATGGGAGCAATAACTTCCCCAAGACTGAAATCGTTGATTCTAGAGGTGAAAGTGTAGTTGGGGTTAAATGCTTTGGATGTCAACTGGCGGGCTACCTTGCTGTTGGCTAGCATATCGGCATCGAGGATCTCGGCGGTCCAATACTTCTCCGTTTCTTCGAAGATGGTCTCGTTGAAAATGTGATTATTTCCGAAGTAAGCGTCTGAGCGACTTTGTATCATGTTAATAGTGTTTCTAATGATAAAGCATGGGACTGGGGAATGACTCACGTTAAACTCGCGTCATGCTCCAAGACATTGTGCACGTTCAACTGGTCACTAGGGTGAAAGTTAGATTTGCCGATAATTGTAGACGATGGGCATTCAGCTTTGCATACAGGGTGAAGAATGTGGCATTGGGTTCCGGGTTTGCGATAGTTGCCATTTGGAACATGAGAGTAGCAAGAGACGAATTGAAGTTGAGCGCGGAACCCAAGGCGTTAACTGTGACATCTTGGGTAATATTCTTTCCGTCATGTGGTAGGAAACCGTGGTTCGCTAGAGTATTTAACATGGGGCAAGGGCCGCGAACTGTGCATTATCAGTATTTTGGGAGTGAAGGCACCTATGAGATACAATTAACCATACAATCATTCGGGCCAGGGGCTATCCAAGGGTGACCACTTGGGGCAGCATTATGTGCAGAACTTGGGTAAGTTGGATAAGTTGCCGATGCAACACCAAGAATGATTTGGAGGACAGAAAGCTTCATGTTGCAATAGTTAAACACAAATATGTGGCCGCTAAAGATGCTCTACCGGGAGGAGACGGGACAATGACGATAAGTAGGTAGATTGGCACCATTACGATATACAAGAAGCAGGAGGAGGGTAAGTAATTTAAGTAAATCTAGATGTCTACCTACCTAGTACCTAGTCCATAAAAACCTTCCGTTTCTACATACCTACTGAGCCCCAAATTACGCAGGCATATGAGGAAACGAGCCCAAAGTGTACCGTCGATGTAATCTAACCCTTCACATCCAACCCGATCACAGCTTGCAAGCATAGCTATACTACACGGTCCGACGATCGTCATAAGAGTTTCCCCTGTTGCTTGGTGATAGCGCGCTACTGGTCGGGGCAATAGCGGGGATATCCAATCACGAGATGGGTGTTGTCAATATGTTTCAAAGTACGAATGAAATGCGAATACGCAAACTTATACGAGACTATTCTAGCTAGCTCCCGGAGGCGATGCGCCGGCATGTTCCGACTAAGACTTCCGCCGTCCTTTTACTTGGCGCAATGCCACTCCAAATGCCGGATATATGTAGCCGTCCACAAATAGGATGTCCTGGATTTCGGTCGTGGTTGCTTGGGGACCAAGTCACCAAGACATTTAGTCCTCAATTGTCATTGGGAATCCGGCAAACAACGAAACCCGCCAATCATCTAGAAGATAATTATAATGTTTCCCAATGCGACTGGGTAAGTGCTAAGCTAGCCTTGTAAATGGCTCCTATCCTGGGGGCTATGTAATAGACGAGTTGAAAGGTCTAGAACTTATAGTGAATTGGAGATAAACATCGCGTGTGCCATAGTACTTTCTCCAGGTCGCGTCTGCCGGGCGAGGGGATGTCTGTCTACCCGAGTAAATCCATTGACGACCCAAATGTATTCCAAAATTTATCAATACAAAGACCAATTGCCCTATCGTCCCGGCAGCAACTTTTCAGTCTTAGTAAATTCCAAGAATCAATCTAGTATGGATAACTATCTAGCAATTTTCCAATTTCGCCCTATGAGTCCATGAACTGTTGTTGCCCTGGGTCGTGGTGTAGATACTTGACACCTCATCACGTGATACCCCTTAGAATCACCCTGTAATTAGTGATAGAGGTATCCAAAAAGAATTACTCGAGAAATACCAATAAGCGGTTTCTTTCGCTCTGAAGGCCCGACGGTCTGGCCGGCATTGTTGAAATAGACGCAGGTTATGGGTATCATTAATGTAAATTAGAAGTTAAGTTAATACTAGGTTTTTGGTAGTGAACTGTAGTACCTAGTACATTATATACCCTGAGGTATAGGGCGTAGACTCTCACCCACCTTATATTCTGGCAGCATTTTAAGTTGTCTCACGCTAATCCCTGCAAGTCATTGTTTGTAAAGTCTACTATCACCGAAAAGTTTCGCTGTCAAGTCCATGAGGCAACTAGGCTGAGCATCCTCGGCTGCCCCAAACAAATAGAGAAAGGCTTTCGTTACACACCCCGAGTCCTCACCCCGAATGTATAGGCAATTTCGCAGTTGTGAGTTTTGAAGGGAAATTCTCTATAATAAGCTCTATACCAGACTGAATGAATGCATAGCTGCCAAAAGGCCGAATTAGCATTTGATTGCAGCGCTAAGAAGTTCCACCCCCAAAGTACAAGTCCAGATCTGGCGTCATACTTCTTGTTTTGGGGGCAGCTTAGACTTCTCTCAACCACATTTCACTCTCCCAGATTGATCCCCTTTGAATGATCCATTGCCTACTCGTCAATATTGCTGTCCAGTATCTTTGCCTTTAGACTAAGTGCTGCTGATCTGATGAATTCAATTCCAGCCTGAGCACATACTTATGCTGAAAAAGGTTCGTTCTCTTTGAACTTCATTAATTTATCTACCAATCCAGGGCACATTGACAACCATGTTTCTTCGGGGAGATGTAGGGGACAATATATTCTCAGAAAGTACAACGCGACCGAATAGCTCGTCACCCTATAACGCCGCTGTGACTGGTGATCCGCTAGAACCACAGCAGGTGCGTCTGGGTTCAACTCCCTTCTTCGTCATAGTGTGTGGGCACCCCGTAGGTAATGGGAGACCACCTGCTGGCCGAATTGTTTTATTGCTGTAAAATGGGAGGAGACAGGTCTAGGAAGGGGAAGGAGTAATATGATTACAGAGGAAAGAGCTATGTGGCTACAGTGGATGGACTGGAAGTTAATACACATTATACAGCAAAAGGCAAGAGGTAATCAAATAAAAGACATTAAGCTCGAATAGCTCGACACGTCATGACAAGTATGGAGGCCTTCGGGGTTCGCATCGAGTCCGTCGACCCAACCTAGCTTGGAACCTCAATCACGAAATACCTGGGCAAAGACCTCGGACTAGGAACAGAGTACCTAATGCCTAATTCGCGTCTGTTCGCTTCGAAAACAGGCTCTCTAAACGGTCTTTACACAACTGTTCTCTCCAGGCAAGTGATCTTTTCATAATCTATTGTCCTCATCGCTAACATCGGTAGTCCAAAAGATATAGTCCAAGGAGCAGTTCAGGCTCGATTCTCGCGTCTCGCCACCTTGCGTAATCATTGACTGTTTAATGTATGCTTCCATGCGAACGTGCCACTATACAGTTCACCTAGCGAAATTAAACCCTTGCGATATCGCTTTTCTATCTTCAAGCTCTGATCGACTTTTGTTCCACGACCCGTTTCTCCTATCCTTTTTACGCAGTATCAACCCTGAAACTCATCCACCCAGCCCCCGACGCCGCTTCAGCGACACACCCTGAACTTCCATCCCCCTTTGCCTCGTCAGGCGTACTGTCGGTGCATGCCGTGTCGTCAAAAAGCCGCAACACCACGCCGGGACTTGTGCTAGTGACTTTGGCGCTGAATGCGCCGGCGGCTGTGTACTCGCCGTCCGGAAAGAGGTTGACGCTTTGGCAGCCGGCGCCGGGCGAGGAGATGTACGAGACGTCTGCCTGGGCGTTGGACAGGCAGGTGGTGTTACTGTGGTAGAGGGCGATGGAGATGGATTGTGCGGAAGCGGAGGCCGCGAGGAGAGAGAAAGCCGCCTGGCTCAGAAATTTAGGATACATTACGGCGGCAAAATAAGAGGAGCTTGATAAGACAGCTCGATGCAGCAGTTGAACAGCGTATGGGGAATCTGTATCTGGGAAAGGTCTTGCTGGCGGGGATGACTGATGCAGACTGATGCAAGACGACGGGCTGGTTGTGCCAAGTGCAAACAAGGAAAGTTGCCAGTTATAGGACCCACGGCTGAAAACTTAGAAAGAGACTGCTTTTCGGCAATGCCAACTCATCGAAATTTGAAGTGCCGTTTTGCTAGGATGTCGCGCTGACACAGCGCGCGTCGAGACATGTTGGCAAGACATTCTTTCAGCTGTGTCTAAAAAAAGGATTACTACATCAATGTGCCTTAACAAAAGGACTTGACCAAGAGGCTAATGCGGCGGCTACCAACTCGCCCAACATCAGATCTGATCTAAAACGAGCTGAACTTCATGACAAATGAGAAGTGTCAGCTCACAGGGCCCTTTAATTTGGAATATGCGGGCGTATTTGCAACATACATTTTTTATTGTAGCTTTATACTAACAATACGTATCTAAGGTACGCCAGAGGCTCAGCTTTGCTACTAACGTACCGTGGTACGGCAATGAGAATAGGAGAACGCTGTACTCGCGCTCATTAAAAGATCGTAGTATTATTATAGCCTTGTTAATGGCATTGCGTCCTGCAGGATCAAAAGCAACCCCCCCCCCGCGCTTGGCCGTCGCCTCCGAGCCCCGCACACCCTCTATGGTCCTAATAAAGCAGCCATCTCCGGGCACGCCTGGATATCCTCACAGAAACGTCCGCCTAGAGCCTTGATAACCTCGCATCTCTCGTCCATCGTAAGTGCATTTCGCAGGCCCAACCTCTGCGGATACAGCTCTTCCCACCACTCACTAGTTTCGAGCATCCACACACCACCGCTCGCCGGAAAGCCCACCTCGAGGCTCACCTTCTTCGTCGGATCCACACAAAAATCGATAGCTTCGCACCAGTTGACATGCTCGGGCCATTGCGGCGGCAGCTGCCAGAAACTTGCGCCGTACGTGCGCAGGCGCGCGCAGAATGCATCCTCGTCCGCCTGTTCGAGCGCGCGGTCCGTGTCCCGGAAGCGATCGATACCTAGAGATAACATCTCTACAGGCGTGAGTTGTTTGATCCATACCCCGCCATCCTGCCAGCAAGCAACCTTGCCGTAGTCGAGGCTGTAGCGCTTGAGAGGCTCGAATGGTTCAACAGGGGCGGGGAGTTCAGGGTCTTCATATTTATCATTCCAGGAAGGAGATAATTTGGGTGTTTGGTAGAAGGGGACGCCATTATGGTAGAAATAGGAGGCAGCACCGATGAGGGACAGGAGAGTAAGGGTGGCGAGAAGGGATTTGAAGGTGAGCGTCCGGCTAGATTTACTAGACTTCGCATCCGTGGTATGACGTGCATGCATTTCATCAGCCTTGGTAGATTTCTCATCAGTAAAGGAATCCATGACTGCTCAGGTGTTTATCGCGATGAGAATGGCTGTCAAATGAGTTGTTGTAATTTGGGGTGTCTTGGTCAATCTGAAGAATCAGTATGAGGTTTGTAGCATAGAAAAGTACAGATTTATAATGACGTGGTGTTCAGCCACCCATAGCGTTAGGTATACTTGGCGCTCTTTGGCTCTTTGTATTGAACTTACTGTTGGGTGGCTTATGTATTAAAGATTTAGTGCGGCGCCGAATCTGACAGATCACTGGAGATCTCCAGGGCTGACCAATGTACGAAGGTTCGGGCTAAAAGCCTGGAACATCAAGCACAGGGGGCTTTTGCCCCAAACCTTCGTACCAACATGGATCAAAGCGCGCGGTAATTCAAATACCACTTCAGCACTTATTTCAGTAGCCCTAAATACAACTGGGCAGACGGCACGGATAATCCTTCAGCCCCAAGAATAAAAAATACATTACCCCTTTCTTTTCAGCTGAGGTCATCTTGGTGGTCTGTTGTATGCTGGTGATCATTTGCATGTTGTTAGCTCATCCTACCAAGCATCCTTCTGAGATGCGGCGGTGATGTTCGAGTGAAGGTACCTAGTAGCCACTGGTTCTGGTAAGTCGTACTCTCTTATCCTCTTATATAGAACTTCGAACTCTGTAGATCTATAGATATGCAGCACATCAGCTCGGAACGTGCCTTGTTTTTGACGAGAATTACTCGTCTTCTCCACCGTGTCTCCGCGTGCCTATTGCTTTACTTTTACCGCCGCATGCGTTATCATAATGAGACTTACAATCACCAGCTCGTTGTATCTATCTCTGCTGCTGGAACAAGCAGCAGCCCTTCCCTCCAACGAACCTAGACAAGATGTCGGCATCCAATCAGTAAATTTAGTATTTAATGCCGATTGCAAAAGACAAAGCGACATCGAAGCAGCGTGGGACGACGCTATCAAAATGGTGACGGCCCTCCCAAAAATCAATTTCAACGATGTAGCCGCAGTAGACTATTTCGGGCCACCAGCATTAAATAGTAAGTACTCTCGATGTGCCAAGTTTCTGTATTAATCATACCTAGGCGGTGTTAAATACTAACATCTGTTTAGAGAACTACCAATCCAAAATCCAAGCGGTTTTCGATAGCGCCAAAACCTTTGGAGAAGGATGGAAAATCACACCCACGCCTTTAAAAGTTCGAATCAACGTTGGCTGCGGTGCCAATGCTGACAGAGAGCTAGACTCGAGGTGTAAAGCGAAGGGGCCAGGTCTGAAAGCCTACACCTGGAACACCAAAAATTCCGATGGGACAGGAAAGAGACCTTACAACGACAAGGGCGCAACCATGAACATGTACATTTGCAATAGCTTCTTCGCCTATAAAAGCCTAGCAGATCGGATCAATGAGTATAAAAATGACAAAGACTATACCCACAAATACAACATGCAGTACTATACGAACAGAGGTGAGTCTTACTCTCGAACACGCCCGTATAGCCTTTGAATATACACTGACTCGCTGTCCAGCATATGTAATTTTGCACGAGATGATGCATGCAAACAGGATCGCATACGAACCGAATGGGAACCGCCACATTGTCGACATGAATATGAAGATCTACGAATATGTCAACAACCCGGATGATCGAGGTTACAAAAGAAGACTTGTGTCGGTCGACGCGTATGGCTCGCAAAACACAAAGATTCTTGCCCGTACTAGCAGGAAGAACATCGCAACAGACATCACGCTCAATGGTTGGTTGTTCCCCCATCGCCTTTGATAGGGATCTACTAATGCGATACAGCCGACAATTTCGCACAATATGTTCTTTCCAAATATGTGCAAGCCGTGATTGGCGAGTAAGTGCACGAAACTCACATGCAATACTCAAGCATGAAAGACTCATCTCAGCAGGTATCCGTGGCTTCCAATAGCAAACGGCGAAGCGATAGGAGAAGTCCATCCAAAAGTTGGTCAGTTGGTCTTCACCAACGGTTCCGATTGGGGGTTATTCGGTACAAACTATGAAAACACCTTGAAAGATGGTGGCGATGATTGGACCTTTGCGTTCAGCACGGACAGTACCGTTGACGCGAGTGGTCTCAGTGACGAGGACACCCTAGCACCTTTGACAGACTTAGAATGGATCGGCGATGACAAGTATCCCAGCGATTATATCAAGCAGTTGAAAGAATGGGCAAATAAGGCGCCAGATATGCCAACGTCAACGACATCTACTAGCCCTAAAAATGACTTGCACTGCAACGGTTTGGGGTCGAAGATCTATATGTCTGCCGATACCCTCGCGGGCAACATCAAGACGTTTTGCAAAGCCGCCGTAGCCCAAGGCGTCCAAGACAAAGACTCTGGCTCCATTGGCCGCAACTATAACCCCCGTGTTAGTCCATTCTCGCATGCTCGCGTGATACAAACCAGTACTGACAAGCAACCCAGACACTCGACGAGGTGGACATCTCCGTGGATTGGCCTTCAGGAGTTAAGATCCCCTTCGACGAAGCCGAGTGTAACAAGCAGCTCAAAGCCACGTCGGACAACTGCGACGGCAACGACCCTGCCAACCCGATGAACTGGAAAGGTGGCGGCACCACCACCATCACGTCCACCAACCCGGACCTCAAGGTGCAGTATCACATCACGCCCAAGAGTCCACGCCAACCGCTGCCTAATAAGCCCGGTGGCTCATGCGACGTCTCGTACAAGTTCATCTACGACGAGTTCTGGATCTGGGGCAATGGGTACGCGACCTCCGACTTCGGGCAGAAGAGCAACGGCTTGTTGCAGCAGATAAAAGGCTGTGACGGCCTCACGCACTGGAGCTTCAACTATGGCTTGGGTAGTGATGGGAGGGAGTGGAGTGCCAATGGCCGTCTACTGATTGGCAAAGCGGCCTGTGTGGGCCATGCCATCGGCAGCGCAGGTGGACCGTCCGGCGTAGACTGCTCAGGATCTACCTAAGTCTATGTTTGACGTTATATTGTATTTATTAGTGCACATAAAAGTTATATTTGTCTCAGCGAACTTAATTCAAAAGCGAAATCAAACAGCGGCTCGAGAGTGGTACTGATCCGTCATAGTAGATGGCTCGTTTGTCTATGCCAAGCCCTCTATCAATTATCCTCTTCCAACTCGCTATCGATACTCTGGGTATGATTCAGCTTGGGAGACGATTCAAATGTAGCTTCAAAACACCCCAGATCAAGGTCAATATTTTTACGACTTCGTCTCTGGCGTTAAGGAACAATTGTCGGCATAAACATACCTGATAACACAGATACATACTCGTGATACGTAATACCTTCGCATATACCTAGAGTTATGGCTAATGGGATACACATGGCCAAAGCTAAGATTTTGTAAGCAACCTTTTAATATCTATATAAATGCGGCTCATCGCACCGGCATTTATCACGATACAAGCGAACTGCGGGCGGAGACCCGAGATTGAAATGTATTTAGACGATTCGAGCCATCCCAATCGCCCGGTTACATCAGATGCTTGGCTGCTCTGGAAGGAAGTCTAATTAGCCGACTCTGAAATCCGGCCCAACTAAACTGGCGGGCATGTATTCACAGTGCCTTGGTCGGTATTCAGCTTCGGCTTGACATTTATGCCGGAAGAAATTCTATAAATATCTAAGAGACCAAGTTAGCATTTGAACTTATCCAAGGTCTATTGAACATTCTCAACCCTCCAAATCTTTCTAGCCATATTAATCATGCGGAGGACTACAGCCATCGGTCTTTTGGCAGCGCTGCTATCTTCTTCCGCGACGGACGCAGCATTGACACAAGTGGCTGACTGGGGAGAGAACCCAACGAACCTTGAAATGCAAGTTTACCTCCCTGTCAAGTTAGCCGAGAAGCCAGCGATTGTTCTTGCTGTAAGATAGCGATATTTCCGTCATATAGATTCTGATACTAATAAGGGATGTAGCTCCACTACTGTGGCGGCACCGGGCCAGCATACTATCAGATGGCGAACTATGATACCTACGCCGATGCGCAGGGTTTCATAGTTGTATATCCGTCTACCAAGAAGGATAGCAACTGTTGGGTTAGTCTCACACATAAGCTGTTGGTTAGTTGCAACAATGAGTATTGGCTGAACAAATAATATCGTAGGACGTTGCGTCCGAGAAGACTCTTACCAACAATGGGGGAGGTGACAGCACTGGGCTAGTGAACATGGTCAAATACCTGATTGAGAAGTATAACGCGGACCCGACTAAGGTGTATTCTACCGGATCCTCATCGGGATGCATGATGACGAACGTGCTCCTAGCGGTCTATCCCGACGTGTTCGCCGCTGGATCGTGCTATTCGGGCGTCGCTGCAGGCTGTCTCGCAGGTTCTCCCGGATCGAGTCCGCAAAGTGCCGATCCTTTGTGCGCCAGCGGGCAAAACGTCAAGACCGGTGAAGAGTGGGCACAACAAGTCAAGGCGATGTACCCGACCTTCAATGGGACTTATCCTCGAATGCAGGCATTACACGGCACCGCCGATCACTTTGTGGATTACAAGAACCTAGCCGAGCAGCTGAAGGAATGGTCTGCTCTTCTCGGTGTCGAGTTCGCCAAGAACGTAACGAACACTCCTCAGTCAGGCTACACTCAGATTGTATATGGAGATGGTACCAAATTGGTAGGGTATTCTGCAGCCAATGTCGGGCACACTGTGCCGGTCCATCCTCAACTTGACATGGCTTGGTTCGGTTTGGCATAATATATTGAGTTAGCAACATTGGTCGGTTCGACGAAGTTAGTTAGGGTATGAAGTCGGCATCTCTTCGTTCCAATTATCGTTTGGGTTGCAGATCATCTCGTGTTGCCGGTCGTGACCATTTTACTGTGTTGCAAGCGTTGCGGTTAGTGTATGTCGAGTTTAGACGACGTTTTCTGTAATCGACAATATTGCTGTCGTCGCTGAGATATACCCGGATAAATAGGACCTGCTAAAAGTAGAAAATGAATTTAGGGAAAAAGGGGGTGACTTGATTACATAAGAATAGAGTTGGAATTGTCTTCCTTTCTGCTTACGTTATCACTCCACTCTCGCCTCGATTATGCAACTATCGGTTATCTGAATGTCCCATGCAGAAATCGGTGGTCGGGCTTTGAATGATGAATGACGACAGTATCAACTTCATCCCTTCATCAACAATGAGAGCAATCACGGAAATCTAAGAATAGAGAGTATAATTCATATGAATAATCATGATAATCATGTTGAAGCAATGAATTTCTGACATCGTTCATTTTCTTAGAACATCTATATTTTGCGATGGCCAGTCCGACGAAGAAGCGTAAGCTGAATACCGGGAGCTCTAAATCGACAAGTTTGCCTTCTAGAGGATTGGAATACTTTTTCTCGAAGCAAAATCAGAATAGTAACACCGGAAGTGATGCAAAGAAGGATAAAAAGGAAAATGAATTGTCTTTAATGCAAAATGAAGGTCATGGCATGACGGATGAGGAACTGGCGCGAAAGCTTCAAGCTGAGTGGAACAACGAGACCGAAACTGCGGGACGCGCCTCCGGATCTCCGCTGCCTTCCACATTATCCACTACCATCGCCACCCCACCGGTCGCGGAAACTTCCCAGAAGCTCCGAGAGTCTCTAGTTTCTATCTCGGAGGTGACGAAATCTGACAATAAAGGCAAAAACACCTTGTCACTTCAATCCGTCTCAGCTTCCGTAGACAACATTTCAGAAACCATACCCTTCGATGAGAGCCCTTTGACGTTCGATCCTACGGAGTATGTACCAAAACTTCGAGAACACTGGTCCAATGAAGGTGGCGATGCGTCGTATGCGCTTCTAACGCGATGCTTTGTGCTCGTCAATGGCACATCTAGTCGAATTAAAATAGTGGATACTCTAGTCAATTGTCTTCGTATTCTCATCGAAGCAGACCCCGACAGTCTACTTCCTGCGGCAAGCTATCAACCCATCTTGAGGACTCCCCCACTGTGCTAATGAAATGGTATAGGTTTGGCTGGCGACCAACTCAATCTCGCCCCCATATATCTCGCTTGAACTTGGAATAGGTGGTTCAGCTATTTCTAAAGCGCTTAGAAATGTCTGCGGCTTGGATAATCGATCTTTGAAGGCCATTTACGATAAACATGGCGATGCGGGCGACGTCGCGTTTGAGGCGAAGAAGAAGCAGAGCTTCACCTTACGAAAACCACGGCCCTTAACTATCAAAGGCGTCTACCAATCCCTCGTCAAAGTAGCCAACACCCAAGGGCAAGGAAGCGCGGAAGCCAAGCAGCGAATTGTGGATCGACTGTTGCAGGACGCTCGGGGTGGCGAGGAGAGCCGCTATGTTGTCCGTACGCTATGTCAACACCTTCGCATTGGCGCGGTCAAGACTACGATGCTGATAGCTCTATCGCGCGCCTTTCTCCTCTCACGTCCCCCTAATGCAGAATTCCCCTTGAAATCTGCTAATGACCTTAAAGCGTTTAAAAAGGAGGAGTTAGCGGAGATTTGGAGTAGGGCCGAAGAGATCGTCAAAGCTTGCTTTGCAAGACGCCCTAACTACAACGATCTCATACCTACCATGCTCGAGATAGGTGTATGCGACGAGTTACTATTGAGATGCGACCTAGCCTTGCATATTCCCTTAAGGCCGATGTTGGGAAGTATTACGAGGGACTTATCTGAAATGCTCACGAAATTACAAGGCAGGGACTTCGCGTGCGAATTTAAATACGACGGACAACGGGCTCAGGTCCACTGCGACGAGAAAGGCAATGTGTCGATTTTCTCCAGACATCTAGAAGTTATGACTGATAAGTATCCCGACCTCGTGGAGCTCGTTCCAAAAATCCGTGGCGAGGGCGTCAGCAGTTTTGTCATGGAGGGCGAAGTCGTCGCGGTAGACCAACAGTCTGGAGAATTGAAAAACTTCCAGACTCTCACGAACCGGGCGCGAAAAGACGTCGAGATCGGTAGTATAACAATTGAGGTATGCCTATTCGCATTTGACCTCATGTATCTAAATGGTCAGCCTCTACTCGACCGACCGTTTCGTGAGCGAAGGTCGTTACTACGATCTTTATTCATCGAAATACCGCATCGTTTCACCTGGGTCAAGAGTCTCGACGCTACATCTCAAGACTCTGAAGTTGTACTAGACTTCTTCAAGCAAGCGACGGATACTAAATGTGAAGGTATTATGGTTAAGATTCTAGACAATCTCCCAGACCTTCCAGCGCCGACACAAAATGCTGGGGATACAAATCAATTGACCACAGAAGTTGAGGAAAACGAAACCCTTACTCTCCCCTCCAAATCGAAAGCGAAAAAGGGAAAGGGAAAGGCCAAGGGCTCCTCGAATGACGGGACCGGAGAAGAGAAGAAACCATCCTCACGACGGAAAGCACTACTCGCCACGTACGAGCCCGACAAGCGTCTTGACTCGTGGCTCAAAGTCAAGAAAGATTACAGTAGCTCATTTGATACGCTAGATCTTGTGCCTATTGCCGCGTGGCACGGCCAAGGCCGGAAGGCTAAGTGGTGGTCTCCGATTCTCATGGCCGTCCGCAACGACGGAACGGGATCTCTCGAAGCCGTGTGTAAATGTATGTCTGGCTTTACGGATGCCTTCTACAAGGCCAGTAAGAAATTCTACGACGACGGTTCTGATGAAGAAGCTCAAGATGATACCGCGAAAACAAATGAGGAGGAAGAAGAAGAAGAAGATGTTGTGGAAAATTCCGATGCTCAAAAATACAAGAATATTCGTAGAACAAAACCGAGTTTCATCGAGTATTACGGCCCGGAGCCAGACGTCTGGTTTGAGCCTCAAGAGGTATGGGAGATGGCGTTTGCCGATATTACACTTTCGCCGACATACACGGCGTCAATCGGACTGGTTAGTCAAGAGCGTGGCTTGAGTCTGCGATTCCCTCGCTTTCTAAAGAAACGCGAAGATAAGGGAATCGAAGAGGCCAGTAGTAGTGAATTTCTGGCTGGCTTATATACGAAACAGGAGGCTAAAGCGTCGACTGCACCAGCTGACCAAGATATTGAAGATATTGTAGACGACGAGCTGTAGTAGCTCATTCTTATTGAGTTGGTTACCTAGTAATTACAGAAATCCGGCGCATATGCGTGACACTTTTTCTAGCGATTCATCAGCTACCCCGTCACGATATGCTGTGACCAATTACTCTTTCCACGCCTTGTACACGATACGAGCACCGTATTTGTCCCCCTTCTTAAGAATCATCTGACTCTGCCAGTCCTCGACGTTAATAGCGTTTACAAACCGACTTGGCTCTACACAGAAGCCGCTTCGCGGTCCCCGAGCAGGGGCACCACCCACAGCTGGCACGTCAATCCATTTGCCAGTATAAAACTGGAATGCGGGCTCGGTGCTTAGCACATCCAGGTGAATTTTGCTCTCCGGGTGTTGTGCCGAGACAAGTTTAGTTAGCGGAAGGGCTCGCGTGTCGATAGGTACGGAGCTAGGAGATTTTGAGGGATCGACGATGAAGCAATCGTCAAAATCTGGGCCTTCGGGGCCTAACGTAAACGGAGTAGTCGTCTCAACCTTGGAGTAGGCTGTCGGTCCGGACGTGGGTATTCCCCATTCATTGAGTGGGAGGTACGAGTTGGTCGCAAGCTGGACTACAGTTCCATCAATGGTCGGACCGCCCGAAAGATTGAAATACCTGTCGAGGTTAGCCCTTTCCTACTGAACGTAGTAGTTTTAACATCAAGAGAGCATACGAGTGATTAGTAATGTTTACCACTGTCTCCTCGGCGCCTCCAACGAGTTCTGCGTCGTATTCTTGGCCGAGAACTATTACCTCCTTTCCATTCTCAATGACTTTCCCAGTCGTATAGAACACCTTAACGACGACCTCTCCGGGAAACCCCTCATCTCCGTCTTCACTCGTCAAAGTGAACTTTACAGTTTCTCCGCCTTGAAGTCCCTCGACGCCGGGGATCTGACGAAGACCCACTGGCGTCGGTCCCTTCCAAACGCGCTTGCCCCAGCCAACATTTCCGCCGTGCAAGGTGTTGGGGCCGTTGTTGGCAACGAAGCTGTAGGACTGCCCTCCGTTCAAGGAATCGATTTTAGCGTCCGAGATGCGGTTTGCGACGCGGCCGATGGTGGCGCCAAAGTGGGGGCTATTGTGCGAGGCGTAGAGCTCCTGGGTTGGGAAACCTTGGACAATGTCGAGTCCGCCGACCTTGAAGGACTGGATAATCGCTCCGAGCGGTAAGAAGGAGATCTCGTTGGCCATGTTGGTACTTCGCGAATTGTTGGATGATTCGGAATTCAATGTTGGATGGTAGAGTAGATAAATTAGATAGATGTTGAGCTCAGGGAGGGAATGTAGCTAAATAAGAAACCGAGGTTGGAATGTCAAATATGAGGTTCTGGAGCATTGGGACATAAAACGTAGGACCTAGGACCTTGGTATTCAGGCTAATTATATGAAAAGCTTGGGAGTTCACGAGACTTAAAGGTGGCGTGTGGAGTGACTGTTAAGTCTAAAAGTCTACGACGTAGTACACTAGGTGTAATATTTACTGAGTCTCAATTGCGTAAAGTATTGGATCGCATCATGAGATGGTGGATGGCGGATGGCGGGGTAACACCGATTGGAGATTGGCGGGGTAATTGGGGACACAAGGCGGATTATACACTCCGTTTTTACCTCATCATTCCACCGAGGTAGTCGCGATTCCGCCATCATTTCTCCAAAACGGGCCCTTTTGCCTTTTGAACCTTTTGATGCCGATACCGATACCGCGCATCCATGTATTACTCAATCTTCACAGCACTCCATATCACTCCTACGATTACCTCCAGAGATTCTGACACAAGTTTTGGATTATGTAGGCTCGTCTTATTTCCGTCAGGATATAGGACGCCTCACAGTCTGCAAGCAATGGTTCATTTTTGCTCGTTTCGCGTGCTTCAAGAATCTCCAACTTTCCCAGAAAACCCTGTGACGTTTGCTGTCTTCTCAAGATGTTGAGAAGAGCTTGCTTCTGATCAAAGCTAGCTTGAAAATTCTGGATCTTGAACTGAAGGGATTTGAACACTGGAGCTCTATATCGGAGATCAAAGGCTATCCGCAAGATGACTCAATTTGGGAAGGGGATCTCGGTCGCGCATTGCTTACAGATTGGACAACAGTCTTAGATAACGACCTAGCCCAAATTGCCGTTGCAGTTAAAAATTCCCCAAAATTGCGGATGATACGCATACATGCCTCAAGCGAACGCCATCCTCTGCTCCCTTATCTTCCGCGACGCGATTATCTCTCACTACCCACGATGCGAGCTATACTGTCGGCGGAAAACCTGACGGTCCTAGAGCTAGACCTACGTGGCACCCACCTGGTGCCGCGTCAAGAGCACAGCGATGATTTTCACATTTGCACGAGTATCGGCGCCCTTCTTCCTAATTTAAGACGTCTTCGATTACGTATGCGCAGCATCTGCCCAGATGTTTTGAGGCCCCATCACCACGACACCGATTTACGCTTGAGCGAGGTGCTCATCAACCTCAGCTTGTCTAAAGATTCATTGATATCAACGTCAGCGGCGCACTCAATACGATGCGGGTCCACAGGCAGAGGATTTATTCAACTAAAAGCAGATATCGAGGATCAGGCAAAAGCTCTCGCAGCCCGTATGGCGTCTCCCAAGACCATAAGAATCCTGACCCATTCGCTTCCTCAGATCGAACTGCAGTCGCTGGACGTCTTGACCGGCAAGTGTATGAAACTGGCTGACGACATGGCGTGGGAAGACGACGGCAAGACTGTCGAGGACGATTCAGATTCGGAATCCGAAATCCTGGATGATGACTTCTCTACGTCCTCTGATGCATAACGGTGGTGTGATAACATGGTTGAATGTTTATGCCCCCTGGCCAAGGCCTAGCTGGAAAAATGAGTTGGAGATTTGGAGTCAGTGAGCGCCGATATGCATTATCAACAACTACAGCGACTGCGGTTCAATGGATTTTCCTGGCCTAAGTGTCAATGGCGGCTGTACATGGATTAAAGACACCGTTTGTGAGTATCTCAACCCTTCTTATGCAGTTGGTCGCTAATGTTTACACTTGGAAGACGAGGGTTTTGTAATCACTGCGACTATCCCTGCCACTCCTATCAACCCTTCTACGGCTTACTGGCGCTATTGAAGCTGTTGGCGGTGGCGGTGGCGTTGACTTCTCTGTCGCTGTCTCTGAGCTCTCAATACATAAAAGTCGGAATATGGTTTTAAAACAAGCCTCGGAAGATGGCCTGGTAAATCTAGTTCCGAATGTAATTCTCGATATTAACGTTTAATATGTGTTGAATTGCAAGGGTGCTACAACAGCTATTTTCCCTAGTTGCATACTAAAGTAAACACATCACAATATGAAAAGAAAAATGACAAAACATTCACCAGAAGAAAAGATATTAGTCATCAGCCATAGCGAAAATTTTCATACCTTGCCTTATAGAACAATCACAAAATAAATTTAACAATAGGTCATGTTGATAGATAATAATCCAACCTTATCGTGCGGTATTAAACCTTGAATTAAGCTACTGCACCCTATGGGAGGCACTTACTAGGGTAAAGCCACCACTCAAGTGAAGAACCTGAGAACATTCCGGGACCAATCGCTGTCACAGCCCTACGAGACTCCATCTCTTATTAGGCAAGAGCCGTGGAGCCAAAATACCAAGGAACTCACTACATACTCACACTAGCCTAACTCACACTTACATCCATGGATGCGTGGCTATTACCCACGTGGAATGTACCTGCCTATCTGCTCACTGCCCATACACACATACCGACACCATCCATGGATACTACACACACTACACACATCTAAACAAATCTACACACGGTCGCAGGTGCCATCTCATCAACAAATAATCACATCGACAGGTCTCGCTAATTCTCCCTATCCGATTTCACACTTGCTTGTGCACCTACTACTAACCTTAAACTAGTAACCACTTCGAAATCCGAGTACATCCAGTGCATCTAATACCTACATACTTCAAATGTTCTTATTCCAAGTCACATACTTCACATTCTGAGGGAACACGACAGCACCTATCATCCATCACTCGTCACCCAGCAATCCAATTCAAATACTTTAACTAAATCGGTATTACTTATTACTAAACACATTCCACTGATGGACAATCAACTTTAACTCTTCGAAGCTCTTCTTGTGAGCTCTAGCTGTTGAATCATCTGTCTTTTTTTGGGTTGTTCCTCGCTTCAAAAATTAAAGCAGCGATGGCTGAATCATCACCGCTTAAGCAGACACCTAAGCGCAAGCATGGTGATTTGATCAACGAGCAACGCACTTTCAGCGCATCTCCTAGTTCTTTTAGTCTACCCAAGACGGTCTTCTCCTTTCAACCTCCGACGCTCAAACTGACAGAGAGATCTCATAATGATACCCTCGAAGACGGTAATAGTAGCCCTCGAAGCAAGGTTGCTCAGCAGTTCCGAGAACTCGCTCTGGGAAGTGGGGGCGGGGTAACGGATCAGGACAAGACTGATGGAACAGTCATTATGGGAAATAGATCGGGAACGGGAGCGGGAGCTGGAACAGATGAGGCTAGCCCCCAACCTGCAGCCGATAGCCCAAGATTTTCGCCTGAACTGCCCGTATTTGATTTTGATGGCGGTAACAGAAGCAGCGTGTCGTCTGCCGAAGACATGCAGCTCGACGATGATGATGACAATGCATCACGCAAGCGTGTCAAATTACCCGATCAGCCCAACCAGCTTTCGCCCCCAAATTCTAGCGAGATGAGGCTAGCGGGCGAGCAGAGCACCACCGACTTTAGCTCTCAGTCTCTCCAACAACAACATGGTGAATCACCAAGCTTCACACCGCAGACCGTTGTCGAACCCTCTATTTTGAGATTAATGAAGAACGATGGCCTCGGTCGCTTACAAAAGTCATACCCATCCATCAATCGACTCTCCGAATCCAAGTCGCGCAACCGAAAGCGAGCAGGCACGCCGCCATTAGTGAAGCGAAAGACGACAGAGCCATCCGCCGAAGAGGGGCCCGTTATTATCGACCCTATTCGCGCTTCCCTTACGTGGCATGAAGACGAAATTACTGTTTACGACCCCGAAGATAAGGATGATGACGGTACTGGTATCAACGGTATCGGTTTCAAACCAACACCTGCGATTGCGTACGCACGGGCGCAAAAGCGAAGACAGCAATTAGCCGATTACAGGAAACGCGAAGAGAGCGAAGCTAGAGCGAGGAGGAATCAGCGACGCCGACAACAACTCGGGAATGCTTCGCAATTAGAGAGACGACACATGGCCCGCGTGCGTTTCTCCGATGCGGAACCGACTACCGTGGTTACTAATTGACGGCGACGCGATTTTCACAATGCGATATTTGCGACCAATCTTGACACGGAGTTCTTATGCGAGCACGACTGGTTTATGATGTGTGATAATGGCGTTGGGTGACTTCGGCGCAGATCATTGGCATACGAACGGACCGATACGATGAAAACACGACTTTTATTTAGGAATTTTTTTGGGTAGTATTTTTTTCGGTTTTGAGCTTGGAAAACTTTCCAATCACGTAGCGTCCAACTTCTAGCTATTGCAGTCCGCGTTCTGCGGAAGCGCAAGCTGACTTAGGCGCCAACTTCATGTAATGGACGGATATCGAATATTGGCGCCTGGGCAGGACGTCGTATCCTACAGACCCGTATACCGTTTAGTATAGTATGTACAGTAGCGGGAAATGCTACTTGGGGTTGAATTTTTATAGCCCGTATTACCAAAATTTATACCAACTCTTCTTTGCAGCCCTTTGTTCTTCTAGTTTTAACTTTTCTGCTTCCTTTATCTTGGCGGCCTTCTCAGCGGCTGCCTTATCCATGATTTGGACTACTCGTGCCATGGCGGCGTACTCTTTGGCTCGTAGCGCCCTGCAATATTCCCATTGGATGATCGAACTTATGAAAAATGCGCCGAAGGCCCAATTTGCAGCTTTGGGTATCCGTCCTGGGGATATATGATTAGCCAAACGTATCGAAATGGCAGGAAACCCGGAGAAGCTTGGACGGCTACGTACTCCCAGCCATATAACGAATGGCACCCACTACGGAACCGCCCACAATACCGGTCATGAAGCTCTCTCGCGCGCACGGTATTTGATGCACGTTGAGAAAATCTTCCGACTTTATAGACTGGAATGCATCCGATATGGAGGACGGAGGAGCGTCTTTCTTCTCCTTCGCCGCTTGACCGAGGTCTTGGCCTTGGAATTTTGCGTTCGGGTTCGAGAATGTTTCGTACGCCGGTGCACCGTTGACATCTTGTTGGGTTTCGGTGGCCCCGGGTATGCGCCCGCGCATTGCAGGCGGTTCGTTGTCGTTTTGCGCCATGGCAATGCGGGTTGGAGATTGTAGAAATATTATGAGCTCGAATTTCTGTGGTTCGTCTTTTGGTGGTACGAAAATCCTAGTAGTTTAGAGCTATGACGCCGATATGCAGCGATCGCAGCGATCCACTATGTATTCATGTATGCCGAAATCGAAATAAACCAATCATGAGAGCCTATGCGTTAATTGAAGCAATTAAAGATCGCGATCCACTTGTTCAGTTTTGGAAAGCGCGTTCTAATGTAGAGACGCGTTTCGCGTGTAAGTGGACAGGGGTGCGTGGTCCATTCAGTGGTGATTAACGATTTTGTCTGTTATCAACACAACCCCATACACAGTTTACAGTTTACACAGTTTCCACAGTTTCCAAACTCATACAACGGCGAACATTCCTTCAGGGAAATCTCGTTGCTAATTAAATTGTTCCTTGAATGGTTGTCGCCGTCAATGATGTTTCTATAACAGGACTCTACTTCATGACGGTCTATGGTTCCTCTCTAGGTAATTAGAACAATCTTCTTGTGAGGCAATCCTCGACCTCGAATTCAACTCCCTTTCACCGAGTACAATATGCCGAACACCTCCCTACGACGCCCACAAAAGGGTTATGCCCGCCGAGGAGGCAAGCAAGCCTATCATGGAGCGAACCGGACTCGAACGTTCGCTGCTTCGACTACTCGAACCGAAGGTACATCGGCCGATGAAAGACTCGAGCGAACGCTACTTGCGCAACAGATCGACGAGTCCATGGGCTTTGCTAGATACGAGTCAGGCAGAAGAAAAGAAGGCTGGCTCGTCAACGTCCAACCGACAACCGTAGCGCTCGACGACGATCGATCTCCCGGCGGCAGAGCGGCACTAGATTGCTATTTCATTGAGGAAGATGGCCAGACTTTCAAGGCGACTGTCGAATACGAACCATATTTCGTGATAGCATGCCGGAAAGGGCGAGAGGGCGAAGTCGAGGAATGGCTCAAACGCGTTCCTGGCGGCGGTGTCGTACGCAGCGTAAAACGTGTCGAGAAAGAAGACCTATCCATGCCGAATCACCTTCTTGGGTATAGAAGAACATTTCTTGAGCTACGATTTAGAAATGTCCAGGATTTGATGACTGCGAGGAGAGAGATTATGCCTATAGCAGAGAAGAATAAAAAGTCTATGGGCACGGTTGATGTTTATGCGGAGGTTGCTGCGTGAGTCTTCCTAACCCGAGGAATGGTAGTTCTTAATAGTCGAGTGCTAACTTTTTCATTAGCGAACAAGCTGGCTTCGACCTTTTTGATGATTCACGAGATGACGATAGACGACATAATGCCTCATTTTCAGATGCCAGCGACTATATTGTCGATATTAGAGAGTACGATGTGCCGTATCACGTAAGAGTTATGATTGATATGGGTAAGTCTGTGTCGCGAATATGCCTTGCCTCCCCGAGCTAATGAATACACCAGACATCCGAGCAGGAAAATGGTATTTTGTGGAGGTAAAGCATGGCATCACCACTATTACACTTAATGAAGAACATATCGTCCAAGCAGACCCTGTAGTAATGGCCTTCGATATCGAGACGACCAAGGCCCCTCTCAAATTCCCCGACGCAGCTATAGATCAGGTCATGATGATGTCTTATATGATAGACGGCCAAGGTTTCCTCATCACCAACCGAGAAATTGTTTCCGAAGATATTTCCGACTTCGAATATACCCCCAAGGCCGAATATCCTGGGCCATTTATGATTTTCAACGAGCCCAACGAGAAGGCTGTTATAGAGAGATTCTTTTCACATATCAAAGAAGCGCGACCGACCGTCATTGCCACGTACAACGGCGACTTTTTCGATTGGCCATTTGTAGAAGCGAGAGCAAGTGTCAATGGGATTGATATGTATCGCGAGATCGGATGGAAGAAGGATAATGAGGACATATATAAGTGCACATACGGTGTTCACATGGATTGTTTGGCTTGGGTCAACCGTGATTCCTACTTACCGCAGGGAAGTCGAGGTTTAAAAGCCGTCACCGTTGCCAAGCTTGGCTATGATCCCGACGAACTTGACCCCGAACTCATGACACCATACGCAAACGAGCGACCCCAAACGCTAGCTGAGTACTCAGTCTCCGATGCCGTTGCCACCTATTATTTGTACATGAAGTACATCCATCCTTTCATCTTCTCTCTCTGTACGATTCTTCCTCTTGGAGGCGACGACGTTCTGCGCAAAGGAACCGGTACATTGTGCGAGATGTTGTTGATGGTGCAAGCATATCAGCATGAAATCATACTACCAAATAAGCACATGTCACCAAGGGAGGCATTCTGGGAAGGTCATCTACTCGATGCTGAGACTTACGTTGGTGGTCATGTCGAAAGTATCGAAGCAGGAGTGTTTCGGGCGGATATTCCAGTCAACTTTGCCGTCGACCCAGGGGCTATCGACGAATTGATTGGCGATCTGGATAACGCGCTCAAATTCGTTGTCGAGATCGAGGAAAAGAAATCGTTAGATGATGTGACGAATTATGATGAGGTCAAACAACAGATCGCATCTCGGTTATTGCAGCTCAAGGAAACCCCTAACCGAAATGAGAGGCCACTGATTTATCATCTGGATGTCGCATCTATGTATCCGAACATCATGACCACAAACCGACTACAGCCTGACTCTATGATTCAAGAATCAGATTGTGCTGCTTGCGATTTCAACCGACCAGGAAAGACTTGCGACAGGAGATTGCCTTGGGCCTGGAGAGGCGAGTATCTGCCAGCTAAACGAGACGAGTACAACATGATTCGACATGCGCTTGAGAATGAGAAATTCCCAGGAAAACGCCCTGGTGCCCCAATGAGAACGTTCCAAGAATTGCCAGAAGATGAGCAAGCCGCGCTGACTAGGAAACGATTGACATTGTACAGTCAAAAGGTTTACCACAAAATTCGTGAGCAAACAACGATTGTCCGGGAAGCAATTATTTGTCAACGAGAGAATCCATTTTATATCAACACAGTGAGAGATTTCCGAGATCGTCGATACGACTACAAGGGCAAGGCGAAAGTTTGGAAGGGGAAGACCGAGTCGCTGAAATCATCTGGGGCAGCAGCTAATGAGGTTGAAGCTGCTAAGAAGATGATCGTTCTTTATGACTCTCTGCAACTCGCTCACAAGGTCATTTTGAATTCCTTCTACGGTTATGTCATGCGAAAGGGATCTCGATGGTACTCGATGGAGATGGCCGGTGTTACCTGTTTGACCGGTGCTACGATTATCCAGCTCGCTAGATCGCTTGTTGAACGTCTTGGGCGACCTCTAGAATTGGATACTGATGGTATATGGTGTATGTTGCCAGCAACATTCCCTGAGAACTTCTCTTTCAAGCTCAAGAACGGCAAAAAGTGCACCATATCATACCCTTGTGTGATGTTGAATCACCTCGTCCACGACAAGTTCACGAACCACCAGTACCAGACTCTAGTTGACCCGAAGACGTTCAAATATGAGACGCATAGCGACAACTCCATCTTCTTCGAGGTCGATGGCCCCTACAAGGCTATGGTCTTGCCAACGTCGAAGGAGGAGGACAAGAACTTGAAGAAGCGATACGCCGTCTTTAACGATGACGGTAGTTTGGCTGAACTCAAAGGATTCGAAGTTAAGCGAAGAGGTGAATTGAAGCTTATCAAAATCTTTCAACAGCAAATCTTCAAATTCTTCCTCGAGGGCACTACCCTTACAGAATGCTATGCCGCCGTAGCAAAGGTTGCGAATAGGTGGCTCGATGTTTTGCACAGCAAGGGTACCACACTTGCCGATGAAGAACTTATCGATCTCATTTGCGAAAACCGAAGCATGTCTAAGACCCTTGAGGAATATGGAAACCAAAAGTCCACATCAATTACGACAGCGAAACGTTTGGCAGAGTTCTTGGGCGAACAGATGGTTAAAGATAAAGGACTCAACTGCAAGTACATCATCTGCGCCAAACCTCGAAGCGCTCCCGTCACTGAACGAGCCGTGCCGGTCGCTATCTTCTCAGCCGCGCCAGATATCAAGCGACATTATTTAACAAAGTGGCTGAAGGAAGAACCGTCCGATACAGACCCTAGGGCTTTGCTAGATTGGGACTATTACCTAGAGCGTCTCGGCTCTGTCATTCAGAAGTTGATCACCATCCCTGCTGCGTTGCAGAAAGTGCGCAACCCAGTCCCAAGAGTACCGCATCCAGACTGGCTCCAGCGAAGGATCAATATTAAAGACGACAAGATGAAGCAGAAGAAGTTGACCGACCTCTTCGCCAGTACTAAAGGACCTTTAGAGATCACAAATCTCAATGGTTCTAGGCTTGACGACCTCGAAGATTTTGGAACAAAACTGCTAAAACCGAAGAGTACGACAGCAGCTATTACTGCGTCTCAGCAACCAACATCCACAGCGTCCAAGCGAAAATCACCCGAACCAGAGAAAGAGAACCTAGACCCTTTCGCAGCACTGCCAAAAAAGATGCCAAGTCCTTCGGATGACTACCCAGCCTTTTTAGAGTACCAGAAAAAGAAGTGGAAAATTCAAAAACAAGCTCGAATTCGTCGACGCCACCTTTTCGGAGATCGCCGTGGCAACTTAAATGGCAATATCCAACAAACATTCCGTCAGCGGGCAGAAGTGACATACAGGAATACTTGGCAGGTACTCCAGCTCCGCGATACTGATAATCCAGGTGTAGTTACTGCATTCGTCTTAATCGATGCTAAAGTCCACCCTCTGAAGATCAAAGTCTCGCGGCAGGTGTTCCTCAACCTGAAGGGTAAAGATCTACCCGATATCGAAGTTGATGGCTGTGAAGTCGAGCAAGTCAACCATACCTTGCCCAATGGACACTCCTCGACGCACCTATTCAAGATAACCGTGCCTGAGGATGTTTATTTCGCGGAAGCGGCGAAGTTTTCGTTACTCTTCAACCATCCGAGTGTAGAAGGTGTATATGAAAAACAGGTTCCATTGAATATGCGAGCAATGCTCCAGCTTGGAAATCTATGCACCATTGATGAGAGTCAACCAGGTGTCCTAGGGAAAGGCCTCGAGCAAGGTTTCGATCTCAATGGTTTAATCAAGCCCAAGAAGCCAAGAACATATTTGGATTCCAATCCCCTCGCGTATATATATATATCACATATCACCGCCGGCGAGAGGCAGATTTTCGGCCTTTTCTCCTCGGCTAGGGATCAGGCCCATATAGTCATCCTTCAAAAGACCAAGGACTCCGGCCAAGACTTACCGAACGTCACCAAAATTTACAGCGATATGTATACAAGAAGGCGACAAGAGGCAGCAGGAACTAATTGGCAAGACTGCTTCTCCTACCAGGAAAAACTGACCTTCACGGTGACTCAAGTCACCACACGACGCAAGGCACACTTGGAGATCAGCGATCTTGTCAAGAAGATGAAGAAAGACGAGTTGAAGCCTCTAATGCTGGTCATTCAATCCTCACAGCAAAACCTACTTGTTCACGACGTCCCTATACTAGCAGAATTCCCCATTCTTCCTCTTCGATATGACCAAGCAGACAGCTCCCTTCCTCCTCTTGGCTGGCAATCTATTGTCGCAAAACGCCTCGTTTCTCATTACCTTAACCTTGGGTCCTGGATCTTACACTTAACAGCCCTAGCTAGATATGGTGACATACCATTATGTAACCTAGAACGAGACGATCCTAGGTTCCTAATCGACGTCGCATATGCTCGACGACTACGGTTGAACAATGTTGTGCTATGGTGGTCACCTGGTCCCAGACCAGACCATGCTGGCTACGAGCAAGATGATGTTACGGGTCCTCTTGATACCGTCTCCATGCCATCGGCAAATAATCCTGGCACATATGCATCAGTCTGTATCGACCTTGAAGTCCGAAACCTTGCCATTAATACGATCCTCACGTCCTCTCTCATCAACGAGCTTGAAGGTGCCGACTCCATATCCTTCAATCCAGCGACAGACTCGGCGCCATCAGATGGGAACGAAGTCCTCCATTCTGAAGGCGCATTTGCCAATGCTGGTGTACTTGTATTGCGCGAGATGGTCAAGTCCTGGTGGGCGGAAGCTTGCAAAGGCAGTCCCATGGCCGACATACTAGTTCAACATTTAGTGCGATGGGTTGAGTCTCCTGACTCATTCATGTACGACCGAGCACTTCATTACTACGTGCAGATGATGAGTAGGAAAGCTCTCTTGCAACTTATGGCGGACTTCCGCCGAGTTGGCTCGCAAGTTGTATTCGCGAATGCGAATCGCCTTCTCCTGCAGACTACCAAGTCGGAAGTAGGGAATGCGTACGCATACAGCCAGTATATCATAAAGAGCATCAAAAGCAAACCATTATTCCATTTCATTGATCTCGAAATCAAAGAGTACTGGGATTACTTGGTATGGTATGACGAGTTTAATTATGGTGGCAAGGCCTGTCAAGAAGTTGTTGAAGCTGAGCAGCAGAGCCTTCAAACTATTATGAACTGGCAAATGAAGACATTCCTACCTCTTCGTCTGCAAGATACCTTCCAGCATTGGGTTGTGGAGTTCATTCAACTCATGCATAGAATCAAACGCCCATTACTTGCGAATGGTGACCTCGACGCCACACAATGTCTCACTCAATTACCATTACGCAACGGCTCTCAGGGAGATGATGGGGATAAAACACAGATTATCCTCACAACTGATTTCGAGAAGAAGCTCAAAAAAGAAATACGATCTCTCACCTCAACCCAGGCTCGCGAGCTTCTTCATCCAGAATTAGCATCGGATTGGTCATTTCCGTCGCTACCAGGCAGCCATATCAAGAATATTCACAACCGTAACGCCGTACTTGACCTCGTCAAGTCTCTTATGCAAGTTCTCTCGTTAGATAAAAACATCACAATGGAAGCGCGACTCCTCAGGAAAGATTTACTTGCACTATTCGATGTGCGCGAATTCAGTAAGGAGGGTGCATTCGTAAATCCGAGCGAGAGCTTGAAGATCCCACAGTGGAGCTGCCCGGAATGTACGCTTGCGCGCGATTGGGATTTATGCCGTGACGAGTCCCTCCTCCCGGACTTAGGTGAGACAGAGGCGGATATCCGAAAGGCAGCCGCTGCCAAGGTATGGCGCTGTCAATTTTGCAATGCGGAACTAGAGCGATTGAGGATTGAGGAGAAGCTACTGGCCGATGTGCAGGCAATGGTCGTGGAGTGGACTACCCAGGATCTAAAGTGCGAACGATGCGGCAGTGTCAGACTCAACGATCTCATGGAGCATTGCACATGCAGCGGGCCGTGGATAGAAAGCGTGAAGAGAGACGAGGTGGTCAGGAAGCTGGGTGTTCACCAAGGCATTGCTAAATGGTACGGGCTGAGGATGCTGGAGAGTCTTGTCACGGAGGTACTCGGAGGGCTGTAGGACGGCCACCGCTAGTGATTAGGTAGGCAAGATCAAGGCATGATACGAGCATATTCATGGCGTTGTGGCGAGTTGGTTGGCTTGTCTATATGCACATATAGTAAATAATACTTGATAACTACGCAATTGCCCCTTTTCTTCGCAAATTTCATCAACCACTCTGATCTAAACCATCCTTATTTAGAGACAAGTACGGATGAAGGACGTCGTTGCCCATTCCAGGCCGACCGTCAACACGGATGTACACGCTTGGTTACACTCGCCTATATCCAACTCACCTCATTTATTCGAAGGCTTATCTTCGACGTATCCCCAGTAGCCGATAAACTGATATCGCCTGCAGACTTATAGATATTTCTGTGAACTTCCCGAGCCAACCAACTTCTATCCCGATTTCGTTCTGCTGCATCTTGGCGGTCACATCACGATCGGAAGCGGGGTACCCATCATGTCATGAGGTCTGTGTCAAGACCAGTATATCGACCTTTTTACAACGGCCTCTGCGACTACTACACTGTCTCATAGTCAATCGCATATCACCATTGCTAGATCATCAAACTGATGATGACTATCTCCGAAAGATTAGGAATTCCAGATTCTCAGGCTTTCCATAAAGGACTGTCTGCGTGCAGCTCTTGTAGTGAGAGGAATAAATTGGTCATTACACATGTGAGTACCGGGTAGTGTGCTCTCGTTTTTCCCTGGTAACACTGACACATGGTTACTTACCAACCCAGATGGGCTGGAAGGATATCTCGGGTTATCAGGAAACATGTAGCAGAAACATACATCAATTCCCGCTTCTAGACGATTGCACCGTCGTTCTACTCCACGGGAGAATAATCCTCGACGACGACGACCGGATATTTTCCGGGACCAACACCGCCGTGAGGATAAAAGGCTCCAAGACGTTGACTATATGTAGCAACACTGCAGTAGCGTGGAATCCCGCGCCGTGCTGCTGGGAGGCCGACGCGTGTCTGCGTGCTTATGACGGAGAGTGTAGGAGGTTGGGCATTGGGAATGTTAGGGAGGAAAAGAAAGCGAGTTGGTGGAGGAAGATAGGTGAACAGGCTGGGTTGTTGAAGAGTACGGAGGAGAGGAAGGTTCAGGCGATGTTCGAGTCTATTGAAGCGAATACGAGGAGTTACAAGTAGGCAAACAGGACTTCTTGGAATCCGTCATCATCGATGGCTTCCAACTGTTATCGTAACGGTTTATATAGTAGCTTACTAAGGTGCCCGGCACTAGACTACATTAATTATAGACAATAAAGGACGTGTAGGTACCTATTCAGATTCGTCTCTCTACAATTCAGGAGCATTCCTCAAACAATGGAGATTAGGGTAAGGATTAGGGTTTCAAGGTTAAGGTAAGGGTTGTACTACTGGGAATAGGGTTAGGGTATGGTCTACTCTGGATTATCGAGATAAACGCTGGGTAGAATACATACTCCTATCACTTTATGTATATTGCAGATTTGACTCGAATGTTATTGATTACCTACTCTCTCCTTCCGAAATTATCATCGCGAATCATTTTTGCCCCCTTTTCTGCAATCGCGTAGACTGTAGCTTGAAGATGAGCACTGATTTGAAGTGGCATGATGCTAGCATCAATAACCCTCAATCTTTGCACGCCGTAAACGCGAAGGCGGTCATCAACCACCCCTGAATGGATTCCACCTTCCCCTCCCATCCCACAGGTCCCTATTGGATGCCAATCGGTGGATGTGTGCTTAACGGTCCAGTCCCTTAGTTCCTCATCAGCCTCTACCAATGCGGGTGGAAATACCCTTGAGTGAACAACCTCACATAGAGGCGCCGATTCGGAAATTTTCTTAGCGAACTTGATACAGTGCGTCATGATATCGAGGTCGATCTCTCCATGAGGACCAGAGTAGTAACCAGGGTCAATTACCGGCTTATCGGCAATGGATGCTTGGTTGCTCTCCCCGTGCTGGAGCTCTGACCTGTTACGAAAATGAATACTTCCCCGCGAAAAAGGATATTGCAAAATCTGCAGTATGCTCATATAATTCTTCCCCGTGTCTGGTTCTGGCCGGAAATCCGAACTCCAGTTCTTGAGGTCAAAGATATATTCAAATTGGCCAAGTTTGGCGGAAGGCTCAAATCGGCTTTTCAAGATTGTCGTTTTCTCTGGTGGATGCTGCTCTAGTATCTTGACCTTTGAAGCGATTTGTTGGAATGTCTCCTGGGAAGTCGCCATTGAGATGGGCAAGTAACAATAAGGGGTCCCGGGAGGTTCCAAGTCTGCCTTTTGCAGGGATGGGTCAACTTCGAAGACCGATATGGTCACTGTCCTCGGTATTAATAGGCGATTCTAACGACTAGTATGATAGATACCTACTCACTCAGATGATCTTGTAGATTTTCGCCAACGTTTGGATTATCCACCTTGACCTCAACACCTGCGTTGCCGAGAATTTCAGGATTTCCTATACCTGAAAGTTCCAGTAATTGTGGTGACTGAACACTTCCCGCACTCACAATGACTTCTCTAGCTGCTGATGCAGTAAAGTGGCTACCACCATGCGTGTATCGAGCCCCTGTTGCAATCCACTCTCCGTTCTCCTTACTGAGGATAATGTCTTGAACAAGAGCTTCGGTCAAGATGAAAAGATTTTTTCTTGACGAATTAGGCAGATAGTATGCTAGTGAAGCATATGACCTGGTATCGTCATTGGGGTTCACGGAATTGAGATTCGTCCAGACACCAACATTTGAGCCTGCATCATGTGCCCTATTCTCCGGAATTCCAGCATTTATCAGAGTATCGTAACAGAGCTGATGTGTCTTTGAGTACTGTTTGGCGTATGATGTGTGAACTGGACCATAGGTACCAATAGCTGAGGAATCGAAGTACAATCGATGAACCTCTTGGGCCTCTTCGTCGGGTACATGAAAGTTTTCAGACTTCTTAAAGAAGGGCCTAGTATTATTGATTAGGTAGGTAATTCATATTTTCACGTGTTAGACTGAAACCCACAAGAGATCATTCCAACCCCATCCTTTATTCCCCAATTGTTCCCAGGCATCATAGTCTTCTTGATTACCGCGATTCCAGGTCATCAAGTTCAATGCACTGGTACCACCCAAGACTTTCCCTCGTGGCCAGGAGAGAGTCCTTCCACCTAAACCCTGCTGCGGGACTGTTTCAAACTGCCAGTTATACTTGGTTCCTAAGGCTTGGAGAACCGGCCTAGGCGCGTTGATGGTTTCTTCTTCGAGGGCCGCCGGACCAGCTTCAAGAACTCCAACATTCAGATTGGGGTCTTTAGATAAGCGCGTTGCCACTACGAGGCCGGCTGTCCCACCACCTATAACTAGGTAATCGAAATTGCAGGCTGCGAAATCTTCGGGACTGATCGGGGTGGTAGCCATGGGGATGACGGGCAGAGAAGAGACACTAAGGAGGAAAGAAAGATAAGAAGTATTCTGCCATATTAATATCATATCATTGTTGGTTACACGGGATGAGCTGTAACCCCTTATTCATCCTATCTTTTAATCTCACCAATTGAGTGGCCCGGAGAACAGTCCGCGTTTGCTCCGCATTCTATGCAGTCACATTCATCCTAAACGCTAGACCTAGTTTGAATCTCTACATTTACATCTCCAACAAATATATATACTTATAATCATCAATTGGTTTGTTAGAAGGTCGAATATAAGTGCCAGTTAAGGGGATGAATCTTTGCTCATATTGCATTTCCCTTCGGGGGACTGCCTTCAGCGAGGCAGCAGATAAAATCACATACAATATGACTCGGTATCCACATCAACCCAGTTGTGTAGAATTGATCGAGTCCTCCTCAAAGGGCTGTCCTCTCTGTCGACTTATTTTGAACTCATTGTCTAAGCAATGTAGAGAATCTGGTCTTGTCGACGACAATAATACACCCGTATTTCCTCATGGGGACATCTCAATAGGGGGTGTGGTGGGGCCATCGGGTGAACGATGGATTTGGGTTGGTCACTCGCCTAGGGCATCTGGCATCCTCAGGGCGATTGAGATTCCTCGCGATTGGATAGATCCCTGGGGTGGTAGTACAGCAGGTGTCCATGATGCTTCTATCGCTATGCTGAAGGAGTGGCCTCGGATGTGTTACCGAGATCATCCAGATTGCCCCCGCGTTGATGGAACATTTTTACCATCGAGACTCGTGAGAGTTGGTGCCGAAGGAGATCAAAAAGTTCGCTTGGTTTCCACGTCAAACTTGAATTTGGACGATCGCCGGTATATTGCCTTGAGTCATTGTTGGGGTCTAAACATGCCCCTCTGTGCTCAGACCTTCAAGGAGACATTGAGAGATCACGAAAAGGGGATAAATCTGATAGAACTAACGAAGACGTTTATAGATACTATCATAATAGCTCGAAAGCTTCAGGTTCCATTCGTATGGATTGATTCACTATGCATTCTGCAGAACTCGAAAGAGGATTGGGAAACCGAGGCAGCTCAGATGGCCGACGTATATTCAAACGCATACGTTACACTCGCCGCTTCTGCCTCCTCAGATGGAACTCAGGGCTGCCGTATACAAGACGACGGACAAGAGTCATTTTGGCCCTATATTGACATCCCACTTTCAGGTCATAGAGACCAAAAGAGTTATCGCTTGTTCAGCTGGTCATCTCTCGGGATTGCAACACTGCAGGACGATGTACTGCAGACCCGGGGCTGGACATTACAAGAACGTGAGCTTTCACCTAGAATTGCACATTTCTTTAAGGATACCATAATATGGGAATGTCGATCCCTTCGGGCGTCTTTGAACTATCCCTGGAAAGATTCGTTCGGTGTTTCTGGACACAGGCGCGTTTTTGATATTGATAGTTATGGACGCAAGTTTCTGGACGTATCTCAAGACAACACGAATATGACAGAAGAACAAAGACTTCTTATGATAGCAGACTGGATCCGCCTTATTAAGCTGTATAGCCGCCGCTGCCTTACCAAGCAGACAGATATCCTTCCTGCGATTTCAGGAATAGCCCGAATTTTTGCAAGGTTCGGTGCGGGCGCATATGGTGCTGGCTGCTTCGAGTCGCATGGAATCATTAGCTTCTTATGGGTTGTCGATACGCCTCATACAGACAAAGGAGTGACCAGAATATCTAGTAGGCCTGCTCAATATACAGCCCCATCTTGGTCCTGGGCGTCCGTCGTAGGTGCCGTTAGTTGGAGTTGGTATCCACCACATGACAAGATAGAAAGTCTCGTGACGATCAAAACTATTTCTATGACACTTTCCGGAAATGATGAATTTGGCCAAGTAGAAGGTGGAATACTACAGATGAGCGGAAAACTGCGCAAATTCCGTACTCAATCCATTGAACATG
The DNA here is from genome assembly GCA_022497145.1 of Rostrohypoxylon terebratum. NCBI lineage: Eukaryota > Fungi > Ascomycota > Sordariomycetes > Xylariales > Hypoxylaceae > Rostrohypoxylon > Rostrohypoxylon terebratum. Next base: position 36,373 of record MU385995.1, read on the forward strand.
GCTATGGGTCCACCGGAGACCCAGCCGGACTTACTCTCATCGGAAACATAAACGGCAGTGAAAGGAGAGTTGGTTGGATAGCATTCGATGTATTGGATGAAATCTGCGAATTTGTTTACTGTTTGGCTTGCGCGAAAATAGGCTTTCCATGGCCCCAAGTCTATGGCCTTGCGCTGCTCCCTGTCGAGAACAAGTCATCACAGCGAACCTACAGGAGAGTCGGCCGCATAAGAGCGATGGAGAAGCCATGGTCAGATGAGTCGCCTACCGAAATAACAATTACTTGATCAACTCCTACCTAATTATAGATTAAATTGGTTGGATCAGATAAACCTCATATAGGACTGTGACTAATTTCAGTTAATCACGACGTATTAGGCATCTGATCTTGAAGTTTGATTGTGACGCCTCCCTAAAATATAGGTAGGTAGGTTAGGTTAATAGGTATAGACGGAGGCCTACACCAATAAAATAGCGGTATAATAGCAGGCAGTAGGAGAGTTGTTTATTATAATTCTAACGAGGTATTTACTCGATTAATCTGCTTGTTGTGGTTATAATCTTATGATACACGTCAATGTCCTGATATTCGTCAAGACCGGGTAAACCGAATACACCCAACAACCAGGCAATATTTGGATAATAACGCCTCCTTTATCCGATCCGAGATGAACACTTTCTCTATTTCAACGCCATTCACTCAAATTTATGTACGAGATGGTAAAATAAAACACTCACACGACATTCTAATACATCACTACTTTGATTACCTGGCCGCGTAGTATCAATCTACTATGCGCTCCATCAATTTATGTGGCTTTCTAGCCCTCGTTGGGACAGCCATAGTATCAGCCACAGAAACGGGAGTGTGTTTAGTCACCCCTTTACAAAGGTCTGATGAAGGAATATGTGCTAGTCTGGATCTGGTGCGAGATTCACAACCAGACGGACAGTTAGGACATGAACGGGTTCGCCGCTCTATACCGTTGGAGTCACCTTGGGTCGGACCGGATAACTGTGTGAATGGCACGTGTATATTTTCCAACCGGAAACTAGGAGATGGCTGTGTCCTTCTCACGACGGAAAGGAACGCACGCATTGCCAGCACCTTCCCAACACCGTCTGGCCCTTCAGCAGCTCCTCCGCCTTTTCACACAGAAATTATTCCGGGGAAAGGAATCGGCGTCGTTGCTGATAGGAAAATACATAAAGGGGATGTCATCCTCGTCGAGCCCCCTACATTAATAGTGCAGATTACTTCCCATGTGGAAATGGAACGAACTACCATGGATATGCTATATGACCTAGCTCTAGAGAAGCTCCCTAAAAAGGGAAAGGAACTATTTATGGGACAGATGGGTAGAGATATTCGCGATAAGATCGAGACAAATTGCTTCCTGCTATACATCGACGGGGCGAACGAATCCGGTGGCCATTCAGCTTGTTACCCAAAGATATCACAATTTAATCATAACTGCAGACCCAAGTAAGCGCAAATCCTAATATGTATTGACAGAAGAATGCAGCTAACCCCAAATTTAATCGTACAGCATCCACTACCGCATAGCTAACATGACTCATATGACAGTTGCAGTCCGTGATATCTTGCCAGGCGAGGAGTTAAGCATTAGCTACATCAACCTAATGATGTCACGCGAAGAACGTCGTTCTCGTTTGAGAAGATGGGGGTTTGAATGCTCCTGCTCGCACTGCAGTATGAGCGAGAGTGAAACTGCAGAGTCAGATGCAAGGATAAAAAAGATTCAGGAGTTAGAGGCTGCCCTTGAGAATTTCAACGAGACAATCGTAACCGCCGAGACAGGGGCAGAGCTGGCCCAACTGTATGAAAAAGAGAGATTGGATGTGTACCTTGGAGAGGTATACACACGAGCAGCTTTGAATTTTGCACTCTTTGGGGAGGAGGAAAAGGCGCGGACCTACGCGCTCGCCGCAGTGGAGGCCGTGGAGAGAGAGTCTGGCAAAAACGCCGGTGACGCAAAGGCAATGAGGCTCCTAGCTGAAAATCCGAGGGCACATTGGACCTGGGGAAGACGGAGAAAGGGAAAGTCTGGAAAAGGGAACTGACATTGTTTGAGTTAATATCCGGGGAACGGGGTATGCCACTTACGGCCATTACCTCATTTTGATTTCACTTATCCTCTCGTTACTACTCGACATTTGCTCGAAAGAAAAAGTCAGACTACATTGTAGTAAGAGATACATGCCTACCATACCAACTCATAGAAACCTATCCCTTAAAACCTACCTAGATAATTGATGGCGAAACGAGATGCAGTATAGGAACGGTGGCTAGTTTGAGCAATACCCGAGTACCTACGCTATGCAATGCATGATACAGTCGGGAGATGCACGATTGGGTCAACGGAGATCCTACTCAATTCAAGATTTGTCACTTTGATAGGTAGTAATCAGAGATCTCCTACAACAAAAATTGAGCGCGACGACGGCGACCTCTAGCTAGGTACAGGGGGGCAGAATAAGTCCGTGTAAATTGAACACGCCTTCATCTCCACGACCATGTCTGGCCAGTCGCTCATCTACACCATGAGATTCATGGAGGTTCGCGTTGGATTTATTAATTTACAAGAGGTCGGAGTTTGAGGTATCGGGAAAAGGGGCTCATTCAGCATATTACCGGTCATAATTAACCGATTGACAGGAGATTTCCTGCTTCCCCGAATTTGACCACGAAGCGAAGTCATGGGTTTGGTGGCAGTCAAGAATGAGTTGTAAAGTATAACCTCGTGATTGCGGTTTATTTGCATTCCGTTTGTACAGTGCTTCGTAACATCTATCGCCAAATCAACTATCCCACATTAATTGTAGTTTTGGACGAGATGCATTCATATTCCAACTTTCCACGACAACTCCGTTCAGTATCGCATGTGCGAGATTTACATGCATAGCGACGGCAAGTGTATCTCAAAATTTGCCAACACCTAACTAGGCTTCGTCCCCAACATAAAACGGAGTTATCGTCTAAAAAGTGTTGGGCTCAAGTTTTCGATTAATACTTGCTGCGTAGAAATCGTCGCTAGCTCCACTTACCTCGGCTCTATGTCCAGATCGATTATCGCGCTCCGTCGTGTCCGTTCATCTCTGCCAGATTTATCGCGTTAATTGGACGGTAGCTAGTATCCTAGCACGTCAACCCCAGCAGTCTGCTATTAGGTATCAGCAATTTTTAAACCCTGGCTTACGTTTGTCTTTCTCTTTCTTTTTTTTTTCCTATTCTGATATTTAGAGGTTCATACCAATCTGAAATACCTAACAAGCCGATTCATCTTCTGTTATTCTGCACGTATATGCGTTGTATTCTTGACAGACATGGCCGTGAAACTTCCTCCCGTACCGGGATTCACGCCAATTTCCGAGCGGATCTTCATCCGCAAGGAAGATTCCGATTCGTCCAAGACCCTTGAGAAGTCGACCGTTCAGCAACCAACCACTATCATCGTCTTTGGCTGGGGCGATGGCACTCCGAAAAATGTTGCTAAGTACGCGGATGGTTACCATAAGTTGTTCCCAAAGGCTCGGATATTGATGGTGGTTTCGTCGACTTGGCAAGCCATATATCAATCACTTGATCAACGAGTGAAGGATATGCTGCCGCTCGTTGACGCAGTGTTCCCGACCTCTGAAGATATTTCAGATAAAAGGGTCATTCTGCACGCGATGTCAAATACGGGAGGCATATACGCGGCTGCGACATTGCACGCGTTTCAGCGCCGACATGGGGAAGATAAAGCGCTTCCGCATCACCTGTGTGTATCAGACTCTACACCAGGAAGTATCGTGTTCTCTACCGAAGTGGGGCGATGGTCTAGAGCAGTCGCGTTAGGGACAGCAAAATGGTTTCCGTGGCCGTTCGTAGTGACCCAGACACTATGGTGGGTAGTCTTGTACGCGGTGCACATACTAGAGAAGGCCATGGGGCGAGAGGCTTCCGGAGTCGCCAGCTGTAGGGCTTTCCTCGATCACAGCACGGCGACGCCAAGAGCCCATAGATTATACATGTATTCGAAGACTGATGACCTTATCTGGTGGGAGGATGTTGAGGCTCAGGCGGCAGTGGCGAAGAGTAAAGGCTATACGACAATTATGGAGATGTTTGACAATTCTCCCCATGTCGGTCATATGAGGATGCACCCAGATCAGTATTGGCGCGCGATAGAGGATAATTGGAAGGCTTCCATAAGATCAGAGTGAAGCTCATAATGTAAAGTTGGCTATCTAGATTAGATATTTAGGACATGGGTCTGTCTCAAATAGAAGGAAATGAGCGGAAGGGGGCGCAGATTAGAACTAGTTCCTTTTCTCTCATCCGAGAATCGTCTCGGCTGCATAGTGCAAAAAGGATCTTCTCGACTAATTAGTTAGTTAAAGGAGAAGAAGTATATAACCGACATCATTGCCGGAGAATATTGAGGAGAAAACGACTGGAGCAATCTTATTGGGACCAAGATCCACGATAGACATCGCCATGCTTCTAACTCCAGGAATTATCAGAAGCCGACGCTTGATTCTGGCCATCGATTCCTTGTTGGTAGACTTGGCTGGCTCGAAATGAAGAAAACTACTCGAATTACTGCCCAGAGACTTCTTCATCCACTCGTAATCCTCGTGGTTGTGTTCCACCCACTCCTTCACAGCCGAATTCCAAATCGGTGCTCTCTGGCAACCCAAAGCGGATTTGAAGGTATAAGATAACCTCGTTAACACTGGAAGGTAGTAGGAGGATAGCTATTAATTTGTGTGTCTGCTCGAACACCTTCTCGATGACTTGCATCTAATTCTTGTAGGGTCTCGGATGTATCGACGGATGGTGTGAGTGTCAATAGAGGAGAATGACTTTCGTTGCATAGTTCGATAATTGGCCCTGCCGATCCCCGGTTCGCTGGTGGAAGAAGTGAGAGATATGCAACTGCCATCCTCTCCCCTGGTGCTATAAATGGATTCCGCAAGCCCTTTTTCTGGATGAGACAAGATAGGGCCTGATATGAACTTCGGCTTCAATCTAATGATGGCATCTTTAATAGGTCTAACACGGTTCGCAGAGAAGTTTGGGGAGGTGAGAGAACTTACATATCCCTTTTATCATCCCTTATGCGCCCCGGGATGACAGTCACACCTCCCTACAAGGCAGAATCTACCCTCTAATATCCCTGAATTTCGCTAGACATCTCAAGACTAAGCAGGCGCAGTGTAAGAACGTAGAGAATCGGCGGTCTTGAATCGACCATGATAGATGCAATACTCTCACTTCGTGATGGTGACTAGGTACGGGAAAGGGGAAAGGAAAAGGAAAAGGAAAAGGGGGAAGGGGTACGGTGATCCTAAGCCCAATTGAGGCTAGTTGCCGGGATACCGTAGGCTCCTTAGCGCTGATGTCGCGGCGCGGGTCCTCGATCACGCAATTTTAGAATTCCCCTAGTCATGTAAACGATCCGTCACCGAAATCTCTGTACTGTCCTAGAGTTTTTTTTCCCTCTAGGAAAGCGACTGTCTTGTCGAGACTCGTGCTGAAACTCAACAGCGTGATGCTACCTTCCACTCGTATTTATTGCCTTCAGTTCTAGTTCGAAAGCGACCTATTCGTGCACTCTTTTCCCTGCATATTTCGGTGAGAAAAGCACTGCTACCCGCCATTGCCTTGCTTATTTTTGGCGGTGGGCGCGTCGAGTAAGCCCGATTTTGCGCGATGTACGGCCCCAAAAGCTCTGACGCCGACCGGCCAATCGCGCAACCAGATGAAGATGCCGACCAAGATGACTTCCGCTCTATCGATCCCGAATCGGGTGTCAAACGCGGATTAAAGACCCGCCATCTAAGCATGATGGCTTTAGCTGGAATCATAGGACCCGGCCTATTAGTCGGAAGTGGTGGTGCTTTGTCCAGCGGTGGCCCGGCCTCGTTATTAATTGGCTTTGGTGTCATCGGCATAATTGCTTTCAGGTAGCATTAAACCGCCCCTATTAAAGTGACATATCCACATTTACTAATTGACCTAACCTATGGACTATAGTATTATGCAGAGTCTAGGAGAGCTCACCACTCTATACCCTTCAGGAGGCGCATTTACTCAGCTTGCATCTCGCATGGTTGATCCCGCATTCGGCGTCGCTGTAGGGTGGAACTACTTCATCATATGGTTCGCTGTTCTCGCTAATGAGTACAACGCCACCACAAGTATTCTCGCATTTTGGAGCGATAAGGTACCTGTTTGGGGATACTTTCTTCTTCTATGGGTTCGTAATAATCCCCATCAGTTGTTCAAGAAACTATACTAACCCCCCTAAGACGGCATTCTTATTCTTCCAATTTTGTGGTGTCAGCACATTTGGAGAAGCTGAATTTTGGCTAGCCCTTCTGAAGCTCGTAGGGTTGGTGGCATTCTACATATTTTCTATTGTGTGAGTGACCAGTCCTTCCTACCGAGTACCCATTTCTCACGATCGACTAGCTAACGCTTTCCAGCTATGTGACGGGTGGGATTCAGGGTACTGGTGCCATAGGCTTCCGATATTGGCATGACCCAGGTCCCTTCGTCGAGGGGTTTCGAGGAGTCGCGAAAGTCTTCGTTTTCTGCTCCACATTCTACGCAGGGTGCGAGTCTGTGGCCGTGGCTGCTACGGAGACGAAGAATCCCCGCGTTGCCGTCCCCTTAGCCATTCGTCAGGTTTTTTGGCGTATCATCTTCGTCTACATGGGTGCCGCCTTTTTTTTCGGCCTCACTTGCCCAGCAAATGACGATCAACTCATAAATGGCACTAGTCGTGCTTTGTTGAGTCCCATGACGGTCGCTATCCAGAATGCGGGATGGCAAGGTGGCGTACACCTCATCAATGCCTTCATCTTGATCACGTGTATCTCTGCTATTAACAGCTCGATCTATATCTCATCTAGAACAATATTGTTCATGGCCCAACAAAGAATGGCTCCGTCCTTTCTCGGGTGGACGGATAGGCGAGGAGTTCCGATCCCTGCCATCACTCTAGCGAATGCCTTTGGCGCCATATCCATGATGAATATTTCGACAGGAGCTTCTAAAGCTTATGGTTATATTGTCAACTTGAGTGGTGTTTCGACTTTTCTAGTTTGGGGATCAATCTCCCTTACCCATATTCGCTTCCGCCAAGCGTGGGCTGCGCAGGGATACCAGGTAGAGGATCTTCCATATGTCTCTTTTGGATACCCTTGGAATGCGTATTTCGGTCTATCAGCGAACGTGTTTCTAGCATTGGTCCAAGGCTGGGCTAACTTCTCCCCCTGGGATGCCGGGGGATTTGTTGATGCTTATGTCCTGCTACCACTATTCTTCATCATATATTTCGGATATAAGCTTGTTTTCAAAACTGTTATATGGGATAAGCGTGAGATAGATCTACAATCTGGGAGGAGGCGTGACTTGGAAGAGGCAAAGGAGATAGCGGAGGGCGAAATAGGAGTATTTCAGCCCTGGTGGCGTCGGCTACTAAGGAATTTCTAGTCGAAATAAGGCGTTTGCACACGCCAATTTTGCGTATTATATGGGTAGCAGAAAGACGTTGGGTGAGTACCTGGTAGTTTTAAAAACGTACTGAGTACTTTCTATCCATATATCAGGCACCTCATCTTCTAACTAGATGTCTACGCGTAACGACAACGTCCGTCCAATCCGGAAGTTGATTCTTAATGTTGCTCTAGTCACTGTCATTCTGCCTATATCAATATCCTTGTGTTATCATTGAATTCAGTGATTGGAAGAGTGATTACTTCATACCTTGACACTTGTGAATTTCGGTAGCTAGCTACCAACTTGTGCTCACTACAACATGTAGAATAATTAAGACATAACCGCCGTCTATTGTTGCTGTAACTACGACCAAGAGTCAGTTATAAAAGAGTAATTATCTTGCTAGGTACCTACCTCTGGGAAATAGTATATTTAATGATTACAAGTTGAGAAATTTCTACCTAACCAATCCAGCATTCCCAAGTATCCGCAACCACACTTGGACAACTGAAATTCTATTGAAACTACGATCGCATATCATCGCATACTTCAACGACATACAATAAACCCAAGAAACGCTGCATAGCAACACTTAACCAAGTACTACAGCATCATGTGCACCCAAAACTATTGCCAAATCAAATGTGCGATATGCTGGACTGTAATCAGAAACGACCCGCTCGACCTAATTCCCTGCAGCAAGGCCGGCACCCCCGGGTGCAGGAGCACTTCGAAGAAGACCGGCGTCAGATATGAATCTTGCTCAGGATGCAGAAACAGACCCGGTGCTCCGAGCGGGGGTAAGAAATAAAGCACAAGCACTCGAAAACAGTGCGAGCATCCGAACAAAAAGGAATGGGGTATAAGGGCGTGTTCGGCGACCCTGATGTAAACTCATGGGAATCATTCGTTTCGGAGGTTCAGGGCTTTCGAGATATTGTATATCTCTAGACCCTATAGGTTAGGTACTTTAGGTAGATTGTAATGGACTTTTAGGTAACCAGTGACTTAAGTCGAAATGTGAATTGTTTTGATTCGTAGTATATTCTCTGAGATGGCAGAGTATAGAAGTATCGGCGTGGATGAACCTGTGCAAGAAAGAGGCCATAGGATTAAAAGCGGCGTATGCAAAGCGAGAAGTGTAACCCTAACCCTGACCCTATCTCTTTCGTACCTACTTGATTGTAAAATATAAATAAGTCAGGTTAGCGGTCAGAGAACTAAGGGTGTTGATCTTGACAGACATAGATAATTGAGTTGAGGGTATTGTAAATGGGCAAAGTCCCAAATATAGTGGTATGCTACTTTCCTTCGCTCATCTCGCCCTTGGCTTCCAGTCCAAGAGTGTATTTCCGCGCGTTTATGTTAGGATGGGCCTAGAATTGTATGTGCCTAGGTATCTATGTGTATGCGGGCTCCAGGAGGACCACTACCTTTGAACTGTCCCTTTTAGGAATCCATGAGCGGTCTATTAGAGTGATGACTGTATTTCTGGGGCTGTCAGCCCTACCAAGTTCAGCTTAACGATTTTAGGGCGAACGGTCTAATTCCACGCTTCAAATAATCTCAACCCACCTGCACATGGTACTAAGAATAGCTGCACAGTGGTTGTTGGCTATTCTGCTTGGTTTTCATGTTGATGTTGAATAAAAGTTATGGCACTGCTTCACCTCTCTTTAGAAGGAAGCTTGACGTTGACAATTATGTGGTGGATAGTTGAGCTGCTGACATCATTGAAACCTGGAAGGGTATGTCCATTATTGAGATTTACAAAAAGTCTAAAAGCATCTCAAACTAAGTTAAGCGGTGGTCCAAGGTAATGATTGAAGAGATTCTTTTTCTTGATGAAACAACATGGATATATGGATAGGTACTTACCTACCTATGATAGCATTTGGTGTACAAGCGACAAGAAGGCTGGCAATATGTTACGGAGGTACATATTAGACGTGTCAAAAGAGCCTCAGTTTCGAGATAAGAATCGAAATATACTACGCTGTCGCATAGCCGTATATTGATACAATCTGCTCAAATGTATTCGGTTATGCTACCCTGGTCAACCTGTAATATTATCTGACAGATCTTTCTTCCCAATTAGGAAGTGTGAGATTCCAAAGCCATGTGGGTGAAATTGTTCCACTAAAATTGGGATCTTACGCTATTCCTCGGGTACTGTTGCTGCACTAAATGATCCTTCACGAGGGTCCCGCTGCCCCCTAAAACTCCGTTTCATCTACTATTGGACGTATCACGATGAGATGAGCCAATCGTCGCTCAGCTTCAGACGATCCTACCTCCTTGCTGGCGTTTGAGCCGATCTGTCACCAAGAAATTCTACGTTAGAAATGAACCAAATTGCTGATGCGGATCTTCTAACAACGATTTCTCAAAAGAGAAGTATCGATTCCAATTTTCAATACAGGAGCTTTGATCTAGGCTTCAGCACAGTAGTGAAGGCTGCGATACTGTCCATGGGAAGATGTATATAACAAAGATGTCAGCTCACTTCATGGAGATATCTTAAGTGATATCAATCAGAATAATAAGAACAAATCCTCTCATTAGCACCACAATTTCACTCTTTCAGCGGCACCATATCTCGAACGTCCCAGACAAACTTACCTATCATAAATCCAACACATTCGGCACGTTTCTCACGTTACTTCAACATGAAGTCTACTATTGCGCTTTTGGCTTTGGCCCAAGGCATCGCAGGTCATGTTATCCGACAACCTGATGATGCTTGCAAGGCTACAGGAAAGGCTGTCTACGTCCTCACCAACGACGAGGCCAATTCGGTCGTAGCCCTACTCATCAAAGGTGATGGTACTCTCGGTGCAGGCACCGTGACACCATCTGGCGGTAAAGGATTGAGCACACTTAGCGGTATGACAAACCAATCAGCAGGCCCCGACTCACTCGCGAGTCAATCCGCGCTCACTGTAGCTGGAGGTGTAAGCCTACCTCATACTATACCCTAGCATGCTATTGACTCGTGACTAACCGTCAATAGTACGTGTTCGCAGTCAACCCTGGCAGCAACTCGATTAGCATGTTGTCTATCTCGAAGCACGACCCGACCAAGTTGACACTAGTCGGCAAGCCAGCGCAAATACCAGGCCAATTCCCCAACACAGTCGCAGCGTCCGCGAAGAACAAGCTCGTGTGTGTCGGCGCCACCGGTGCAAAGGCCGGAATCACCTGTGCCCCTTTCACTCATAAGGGGATTGGAGCGATGGACACTCTCCGACCCATTGACCTCGGACAGTCCAACCCACCAGTCGGCCCCACGAACACGGTCTCGCAAGCTCTTTTCTCCGAAGACGAGTCCACTCTGTACACCATCGTCAAGGGCGACCCGACAGCCAACAAGACAGGCTTCATCTCCTCGCTATCCGTGCAGAAGAAGCGAACATGCGGTAATGCCTCAATCGCAACCGCGGATGCCAAAGACGCCCGCGCCTCGCCCAACGGCACAGCCGTGCTCTTCGGCTCCCAGGTGATCCCCGGCACAAACACCCTCTTCTCAACCGACGCCTCCTTCGGCGCGGTCGTCATGTCCATCGACGCGAAAACGGGCCGAGCCTCCGTCGCCGCCAAGAAAGTGATCGTCGACCAGAAAGCCACCTGCTGGTCCGCATTCGCCAAGTCCACCGGCAGCGTCTACGTGACCGACGTCCTGATCCCGCGGGTTCTAGAGATGAGCCCCAAGGACGCTAGCATCATCTCGACGGTCGACCTGTCTGCTGGCGGTGACTCTGGGTTCATCGACTTGAAGGCTTCCGGTGATTTCTTGTACGTCCTGTCTCCCGGCAACGGCACGAGCACGGCTGCGATCCAGGTTTTGGACCTCTCTGAAGGACGAGGCAAGGCAAAGGCGATTCAAAGATTCGCTATCGGTGGACAGATCGGGAAGAGCGCCCAGGGAGTTGCAATTCTTGATTAAAAATATTCCTTTTGTTTAGTGCTTAATTTTATAATTCGTTGACTTATGTATATAGGCAGTTGGTTCTCTACTTAGATAGTTGTGTATTGCCATAGATAGGTAGGTAGCGGGACTTTCTTAATTCGACGATATAATTACAGTCCGTTCCATAGTCGCGTTTTCCGTACTTCGAACTGTCCGCGAAGAGGTGTGTTTTGGCTGCTGTTTCCAACCAGTATCTGATAAGTCCCTTGTTCCATAACCCAGGAATCCGTTTCTTCGTTCCAGAAGCTTGATGCGTACTTCTTATCCAATTCGACTTTCACAGACTTCTTCTCGCCTTTCGATAACTGCACCTTCAAGAACCCCTTAAGTTCCTTCAAGGGCCGTTGGACTGTCGTGGTCTGATGCGCTACATAGACTTGGACCACTTCCGAACCGTCTCGAGACCCGGTATTTGTTACGTCCACAGATACTGTTACTGTAGCCGCGTCGGATTGGTCTTCAGGCGTATCTCTGATGACGAGATTCTCCATTTCGAATTGCGCATACGATAGTCCGTACCCGAACGCGAACAACGGATCTCGCTTGATCTTCTCATACCACCTATAGCCAACGTGTAGCCCCTCGCCATAAAACACCTTCCCGCCGTCGATTCTAGTATTGATAAACGCGGGGTTATCCTCTAGCCTGACCGGCCAGCTAAGAGGTAACTTTCCGCTCGGGTTAGTTACGCCGAACAAAACATCTGCGATTGCGTTCCCCGTTTCATTACCGCCGTACCAAGCTTGTACGATCGCCGGTACCTTGTCCACCCAAGGCATCGTAACCGGCGTCCCCGACTGGTTGACAACCACAACATTTGGGTTCGCAGCAGTAATCGCCTCGACAAGCGCATCGGATCCCGGCGGAAGGTCCATGTTAGCCCGATCCCACCCTTCAGATTCCCATTCGGAGTTCAAACCAACACAGAGGATGACCTGATCGACGCTCTTCGCTACCGCGACAGCCTCCTGGAGGAGCACTGCAGGATCTGTCTTGACGCACCCGCCAATTTGCAGACCACCAACGCCCATTTGCGTAGCGCCTCCTTTAGCGATCTTCGATGTGGGAGCGGTGCCGAATTGTACAAGAACGGTGTACTTCTGACCTCGAGCTAGCTTCTTGCTCCCGATCTCCTCAGCTGTGCCGGAGCCGAAGAACGAGTCGCCTGGCCGTTGGGTTGTCGCGTTATCCACGACTTCCTCGCCGTCTACGTAGAGGCGACCGCTGCCGTTGACCGTTAGGGAGAACAGGTACTCCGCATCTGTGTCCGGTGTGATAGTTCCCTCCACTTCGACGTAGAAAAGGTTAGATGTGATACTAGGGTGCTTATAATCGTTAAGGAAGCAGCTTGAGCTATCAATGTTGAACTTCTCGACCAGGACCCGGTCCTTCACCGAGTGGGGCTCCACATAAATGCGCATCTCCATTCCGGCAGACCCGTCAGGGGCTTTGGCAATGGATGTGAGCATCGGTAGTTTCTTGTATGCGGTCGCACCTAATGCGTATTCCACCGATTGAACGTGTTTATGAACACCCTCGAACGGTGTCACAACATAGTACGGCCGCAGGCTTGCGGATCCACCACCGCTGTACGCAGCAAACTTGGCATTCGGTCCAATGATCGCAGTCGTCTTCTCTTTATTCAAGGGAAGGATGCCTCGCTCATTCTTAAGAAGGACAATCGAAGATGCCGCCACATCTAATAGCTTCTGGGCTGTCTCCGGCGTATTAACCGTCCCCTCAGTCGTGTTGTTCTCGAGTTTGAGCGGTGCGACTCGGTCAATCGTCTTCAAGATCGCACGAACACGCTTATCTAGAGCATGTGTTGATATCTTGCCTGAATTGACAGAAAGTTTCGCAAGTCCTCCTCGCCAACGCGTCGGTCCCGGCATCTCGATGTCAAGGCCGGCATTGATCGGATCTGCGACGGAGTAAGTGCCGTACCAATCGCTGACGACAACACCGTCAAAACCCCACTCGTCTCGTAATATCCCTTGAAGAATTCGAGGATTTTCGCTGACGTGTATCCCATTGACTCTATTGTAGGATGTCATATAGCCTTTTGGTTTTGCCTCTTTCTCGGCAATCTGGAAGGGGAGCAGGTACACTTCCCTGAGCGCCCGTTCAGGAATGATCGAATCAGATCTTTGGCGCCGCTCCTCCTGGTCATTGCCCACAAAGTGTTTGATAACAGACACCACCCCCGTCGACTGGATACCCCGTACGATAGAAGCGGCCATCTTCCCGGAGAGAACCGGATCTTCGCTAAAGCTTTCGAACCCGCGACCACCAAGTGGTGACCTCTGAATATTGACGGTGGGTCCTAGAAGCAGCGAGGCACCCTTTGCGATAGCTTCCGTACCCATCATCTGGCCAACACTCTGAATCGCATCCAAGTCCCATGTTGCAGCCAAGCCGGTACCACAGGGAGTACAGGCCGCTGGCACTCCATTAAAGAGACGTGATCCTCGAACGCCGTTTGGTCCATCGGACATACGCAACGGCGGTATCCCTAACCGTGCAATTGCCTTCGTATGCCAAAAGTCGGCCCCTATTTATCGTTAGTGATCACAAATCCACGCTGTTTCGAAACCCTCACCTGCGGTCAGTTCTATTTTCTCGTCAAGGGTGAGTTTAGAAAGCGTGTCCTCGATATCCATTTTGACGGTGTACTGGTTTCGTTAATCGTAAGCCGGTGCGGAACCCATAAACCCTGAAAAAATGATTTTGAATTGGTATGATTTATTCACATTATACAGTCTGTGCCATAGTGTTCATTAATATTCAGTTCAATCGAAATCTAGTACCCTGTCAACGCGTTGGCGTAGTGGGACCTGCTCAAGAATCCCATTCGGCAAGTTTCCGATACTCCCCGCCGAGCAAGAAGAGGTTCAAGCACGCTAGCATCGCAGCAATATTATCCACACTACTCCACGCGGAGTGTGAGCTAATATCAAACCAATTGGTTGACCATTCCCGTCATCGACGTAAAGACTCAATAGCATGTGGGGTTCTTCACAAGTGCTTCCGAAGTTCACACGAAGCTTGATCTATGACGAAAGGAGTAGATGCGGGGGATGCAGGGTCCTATGATTCATCTAGCGGAAGGGATAGACCTGTATCTGCTGCGATATTGTCTAGGACAATTGCGGCGCGCTGTAGATCAGGGGCTTCGCTAGACCAGTGCTGTACTATATTCCTCGCTACGTTCACAGCCTCTTTCCAGCGAGGAGGCATCGAAAAGTTCCCACTTCGAGCAGCGGCAAGCAGTATGAATGAGCGTGCCGTTGCCGTGCGCGCCACATACCAGGAGCCATGATGACGGTGATGGTAGTCAACCTGGAGGAGAAGGTCTACGCATAGGCTCAGACACATATCCGCCAGCGGCCTAACTCTATCAGCGTATGGATCGTCTGGTGGTTGGTGTATCAGATAGTAAACCATGGGTCTACGAATCCATTCCCTGCTTGAGAGTAGCCTGTTTCTCACGTAAAACGCGAGTTCATTGTTCGACATTTCCCAATGGTCTACATTGATGGGTGGTGGTATATGCGAACACCTTATGACGTTAGTAGATCTCGAGTATTTGGTGTAGATAACATGACATACCAAGCTTTTATCTGTTCATCAAGGTCCTCACACTGTTTCATCGTTTGCTCAATGTCTCCAATCCAACCTTCCTCGCCATTTCGTCTCAGAGTAACGAATGCGCGGCTCAACATCCTCCGGTATGATATCTCCGATAGGTAATAAAACCAACTTCTTTCCTCTTCTGGTTCGATGTCTGGTGGTAACCCATCAAAGCTTTGCGACTGCACTACGGGAGAGGCCAGTTCCGACGGCGGGCTGGGGAAGAAATCTGGATAATCGAAACGCGCGATTCCACTGGAAGGCAATGGTATCTCAGACCGAATTTCTCTACAGACCGTACCAAGAATTATTAATCATCTAGCGTTGAGGAGTTTGCGAAGGATCTTCATGGATATACTTACAGCTCGGATTTCATGCATGACCAGTACAATCGCTGCTCAAGCCTCTGGCTCTCGAGCATATCTCCGACTACCCTTTGTGTTCGCATCCACACCAAATTCCTGAAGCTGACCGAGGCCTGGTTAAAATAGGTCCAAGCTCGCAAGGGATTAAGCGAGTACATCTCGAAGACACCACATAGAAATAGGCATTGCACTTGGAGAATCGAGGGTTCTAGCAATCCAAGACGTTTCTTAGCAGCGAGATAATACGACGATGCTGTTGCTTGATCAACGCTTGTCACCGACAGTGACCTATTGGAATCCGGTGTTCCATTTGCCACGAAATCCCGTTGGAAGGGCGATGATAGGCATGCGAGAGCACAAGCGATAAGCTGAGTGGTGTGAGTAATGAGTAGAAGTTTACGAATCGCGGAATGGGACCTCGTACCACAAGACAAGATTGGCTGTCCCACCGTAGACCGTTCTCCGAGGCCTCCTTAACATGCGCTCGGAAATCTGCGAGGTCGAGAATGGGATTTTTAACGTGAACGTAGGCTAGGAACTTCTTCGACAGAGGGATAAAGTCGTCTTCCTGAACTCCTCTACCTAACCTGCCAGCCTCTGGACCTCGAGTTTCACCGAAAGAGTCCATTCCGCCACCGGCCTCAAAAATAAAGGGCCGAACATCAGGGGCAATTCCTCTGAAGATGGGCCACCGTAGAATGCTTTCGCAACTACATGTTGAGGCAGCGAAATCCGGATCATCCAACCGAGATAGTTCCTCGTCTTCACAGACCGGCGGTTGTAGTGCGTCTACCGCTGCCGTGCTCACAGGAATGTGGCTAGGTAAGGAAACAGGAGACGGCTCTTGGCGCACATCTCCGAGGCTTACAGAGCCTGCAGAGCCTACAGAGCCTACAGGGGGGCCAGTTTCCAGTAAATTGACAACATGATTGATCCGATCCAAAATGGCCAGGCTTGCAGGATCAAATCTACTCGTCGTGTTATCAGCCTCATGTGCCTCATATGTATTACCACACCGCTAAAGGCACTAAAGAAGGAATAAAGGGATAGAGGGGGAAGACCGACGCTGAGTAATCGTTCGGACCTCCGTCCGGGTAGATGCATTGGCCCTGGTTCTTTTGACAGAATCCACAAACAGGTCGTACGTTGTCGCACTTGGTCTTCCTAATACGACATTGCTGGCACGCAGCTACCGCCCTCTTCCGACGATACATCCCTGCCGTCCGTTGTCGCTTATTTGAACCTGACGGAGCGACATCTTCATGATTTGGGTCGTCTTCGGGCATGCTTAGTATATGGATATTCATGTTATAACCCCGGAATTTAAGGAGGGAAGACCAAAAGAGTCTCGGATAACAAGTTGCGGGGAGTGACGGAGTGCCAAAGTGCCGGATTCTGGATTCTGGATTTTTTGGAGCTTGGAGCTTAGAGATGGATGACTAAGTGGGGACACACTGACCCATTTTTTATCATTTCAAGTGGAGAGAATCCAAGCCACCACACACTAACCGCATCTGCCACCAGGGCTATCTAAATGAGGATTAGGGGTAATAATAAGGGGTAGGAAGTAAGAGACTAGAGTCATTGTGACGAATGCGATCTCTTTCATCATGTCGTCGGGATCGGAAGCTTATTCCTCGTCCCGCGTCCCGGTCAGCCGGCACAATCCCATGAGGGTCTTCCGAAAATATTGTTCCACTTTTCCCCGGATCGTGACCCATCTTCGTGATATGCGTATCCTAATGTCTCGACTCCGTGATTCTTGCTTGCCACCATGGTCAAATTCCCCGTTAGAGGCGTCTATTCTGGAATCGCGAGGCGCCTGTGGCTGCGCTGTCTCAACGTCTTCGAGTTCGCATTGGATGGTAGATCCATTTCGCACACTGGAGGTCGCATCTCGTGGTGAACTATAAGACGTATCGAACGTCGTTCTTGTTCCGGAAGAAGACATGCTTGGAGATTTCTTATGTCGTCGAGATATTTCGGCATTAAGAAGTGAGTCTTGAACTGAGTTTTGAGTCTCGTGTATCTCGTTTGCTTCGTCTCCTCGAGAGTGTATGGATATTGTCTCACGGCATCCTAGTTCTTCCATCAAATCTCCCGAGTTACCTTGTGCATGATGGACCAGATCATCCATTTTGTGCGTATTGACATCTACTGGAGGTCGGCTTTCGTTTTGGATCTATATATGAGTCAGTACAATTCTCTGACAACGTGTTACCGAGTTAGGTAATTATTACCTCTTGTTCTACGACTTGAAGTGTCGCGCTCTCAGGGTGTGCAGGCTCAACAGTAGAACCCAAGGAAGTATTCGCCAAAGATATCTCAGACTTCATCCTGAAGAGCTCAGCACAGACCTGGTCGATTCTCCATCGCCCCTTTGGGTCGACTACAAGCATTCTTCCTTGAATCAATTTTAACATTTGCTCCACAAACGGGGTGAATCTATCCGATCCACGAAGCTTCGAGTTCAAATACTGGAGCCATGAGCAGTTAGCATCACGCAATGCAAAGAATTCGACGTGCACCTACCTCTTCGACAATGGGCTTGATATATGCTTGCTTGATTCCCCGTTCATCAGTTGATATGTTGAAGTACTTGTCTTCGAAAACGCCACGGATTTCCGACTTGTCTTCGTACTCTCTTTCAAGTCCAAAAATCTGTACTGCATCGCCACCTTTGACATACCAGACGCAAAATTCGAGAAAGACGCAGCCGAGAGACCATATATCATAGCTTGAAGATACGAAGCGTTCCGTGTCCATGTCCATTTCAGGAGGCTGGTATCCCCAGGTGCACCCCTCTACATGGGATTTACGCACTGCCGATTTTGTGTTCTGGGAATGATACCGAGTAAGTCCAAGGTCTGATACAACAAGGTGATTATGCAAAGTCTCGTTAGAATCAACCTTATACTTCGAGAACCATAAGATGTTATTTGGCTTGATGTCTCCATGCCGTCCCCAATCGCGCTCGTTGTCGCCTTCAGACCCACGATGCTTTCTTTTTTGCTTTTGCCATGTCGCTAAACCGTGGATACGCTTGATCGCGTTAGAAATGCCGAGACACTGTTCAACTGCCCATAGATCGGATGGTTTAGGTATTATCTCGGGTTGTTCCCAGAAATCTGCGAGGTTTCCATCTGCCCATTCGAAGAGAAGGTAGCATATATCCCCATGTTGAAATGCCAGTAACAGCTTGATAAGATGGTTTTCTTTCTGTACATGAGCAGTTGACTTTTCCAAAGCCCAAAGTTCCCGTCGATATGCCTCTCTATCTAACGTGAAGATCTCTTTCAACGCAAAGTAGAGAGGCTTCTCGGGATCCTTAACGGGGTTAGTCTAGTTCTATTCAAAGAGGGGTTTCTGCGCTCTTACATTTGATGATTGGAAGTTGTGGTGCTGAGAATGTATCTCAACTTTATGAACTAACCCATTCCCGCCGCTAGTCTTTTGCTCATAGTGTTTCCAAGGCAGCCTGATACTGGAGCCAAAGACATAGGAACATAACTGGCCTTCTCGGACGTCGAAGAAGGGGACGAATAGTTTTTTCTGGTAAACATAAAACAACTCAATATCGTTCCTCTTCCAATTTTGAAACAACTTGGTGTTGTGAATGCCCATTCGCGTTTCGAAGGCCTTGTTATTATTTGAACTCCTTTTGATAGGAAATTCGTAGTCCGTCATTCTTTCTTGGATGAAATCGTGGATACGCGAAACTCGGTTCATAAGAACGAGTACCCCTAGAACTCGTCGATAGCCCTGGCTGGGACTATTATGGATGATTTGCGCAACTATTCCCTCCCACTTCTGCCCTGCACATTCAGCATAAGCTTCCCTAACGAGTGACTTGATTGTCTCGATGTCGAAAATGGCTTCAAAGGCGTCGCGAGGCAAATAATCCTCGTTATCTTGCTTGCTTCTTACGAAGCTCTTCTCCATTTTCACGCCAACCAATTGCTCGACTGTGTTTTCCAAGCTGTTGGGGTCTCCTAGATGGCCTCTCATTTCATCAATGCCCATGAATGGTTCCCATGTTGAGTTGCCCTGGCTTTTCTCCCAACGTGTATAGAAATCGCGAAACCGAGGAAGCGACTCTGCCGGGGCGGCACTGAAGCCTAAGTCATCAACAGATATAACAGAAGACTCTTCTTCACTTTCGCCGGTGTCAGAAGCTGTAATAGGCCTCTTCTTGTAATCGTCCTTATTTGCAAGCCTTCGTTGACCATTTGGGTCGTTGACAACTATATCAGGCCCTTTGAATCCATCTTTCCACGAAACAATCGATTGGTTTTCGTCATAAGTGGATGCAGTCTCAAACCGTGTCGCGAATTCCCCGAAATGAATCCCTTCTGTACGTGGCAGGACAACGGTACTTCGGGTAGGATGAGGGGCCCCTTGGGGCGTCCAGTATGTCATTGTGCCGGCGCGTATTCGGGATACATAGACCCGAGTAAGAAGAACCTGTAACGTAAGGTTGATTGAAGAGGCCTAAAGGAAATCCATTGGCGACACTACTTTGATCAATTGAATATTTAAATCCAATTGTTCTTATCTTTTCGATTATAAGAGACACAGCCAATCGAGAATGTAACTTGGGGGCCATGCCGGCGGGGTGCTAGCTGAGGTCGGAAATATTACCTCAGCTACCCAATATAGTTATAAATACCTACCTACCGGCAGTGAATATTCAAGAAAAAAGCCTTGGGACTGGCAGAGGGCTGAAAAGGGGTCATATTTTTGGAGCCCTCCTTCGGTGAACACCCTTACTAGATGTAACGTAAGAAAATTGAAATCAGCCACTCGGTACACCATTCCAATTGGTATTTATTTGAATTCTCGCTAGGTTACTGGATCAGCGATCCTTGTCATACCAGTATGCCTTACCTTGATAGGCGTTCAGATAGGCTCTGCCCTCAGGGGGGCGATTCAATAAATACACGAGGTACATATGTACATATGTATGCAGGTATTTGGGCACTGCCCCCTCCCTGTTTCTATTTTTTCTTGGTATGCCTATTTACACATCACACCAATCTTACGTTGAGGATAGTCGGTAAACCGATTGTGACACCTTTTCCTGCCTCCCTTGTAGACGTATTAAAATGCAGCCAATACCACACTAATCTTAACCGATTCCCCTATGTCTCTTCAAATCAATTCACCAATGCCACCATTTACATCGAGAAATGATCTGATAATATTTTTGATTTCTTCTAGATGTCGCAATCGCGTTTAAAGTACGTGCGGAAAGACTCGAAACATGTTGTTATGACAGAACATCCCGATTATATTCATCCCCGAGTCCTAGCAGAAGAGTTGACAGCCCAGTATGGGGACAAGCAATTTCACATTTCACTGCGAAGGAATATCTATGTCATATACATCAATATTGAAGTCGCCGGTAAACATCTTGTATGTGAACTAGCTAGCAATCTAAATGCTTTATCTAAACTAAAGAGACAGACCCAATGTTCCAGCGACGGAGACGCCGAGAAGAATTTCGCGACGAGGGGTGCGGATGAGACATGCTCTCAACAATTGGAAGACGCCAAATTAGCTGAGGAAGTGTTAAGACAAGCCCGGGTATCTAGATCTTATTAATAAAGGAGCAATCCTTGAACACTCGATCGATTCGGTTAGGGTTTGGAGTTAAGGGGCAGCGCTGGGTCGTTGTATAGCGAGTAGTATTCATTATCGTTGGTAACCTCTACCTACTTGGAGCATTATGAGAAGAAATTAAGATATATCTGCATTCTGTGATATATTCGTAACACGTGTACCTTGTACTTAGTTAAGTACCTAGGTAGGTTCGTGAATATGTTCACTAACGAATTGAAATCCAATGCCCTTCGCTTCCCACATGTGCTAACCTCAAGGACGCTACTCCCACTCTCTCATAGGTACTCTTCTCTGTTAGGTCAAGCGGGTGAACAATAAGAACGTGCTGTTTTAGATCATCCGGGCTGCTATTAGCCTTGTCTCGTCCAATGACTACGCAGCGTAGATTTTCAACGTCAAACTCCTCTTCTGTATCAAAAGAAATTCGAACGAGCATGTCTAACTTGGTGAGGCGCAATTCTCTGGCTTGCCCTCTCAAGACTGAAAGATCTCTGTTCCGCTTCAGAGAAGACTGATTCTCAAAGCTAACCGCATTTCTGGACTTGAAGGGGTTCTTGAATTCCTTGGTGGCCCAATCAATCTTCTCAAATTGAAGGTTCATGTACTTGATAGGGCCCTCCTTGGAAACCCAAGACCAACTTGGGACAGGACGGTCGCGGGGCCAAGAGATGCGCTTCATGAACTTAATGTCACGACGTTGCCACAGTAGGCCACGTGCGAAGTAGACGGAAAAGAGTCCAAACGCCGCCTGTGTCTGGAAAGCGCGCTCCAGACGCTTTTGAAGACCAAGGAGTGCTACAGACCTATCAGATGGTTTTGTGAAGGCCAATCCAGAGTACCGCTCGTAAAGGTCTTGCACAAGCACTTGTCTTCCGTCCCGATAGTACTCTAATGCGGATTGGGGAAAGTTTGCATCGCCTAGAAATGCAGCCTTGGAGCTAAAATTTATGTTGTTAACGCACCGTATCTTTATACTACTAGGTACTCCAGAAACATTTTACTCACTTATGAAGACGTGCTAGAGTTTCGCAATGCACTCCAGCACCACATTCCCAATATATCTGGGTTGAACTGAAGTAGATGGTGCGCCGAGAAAGGACCCTTTCTTGCAAAACCCATCCACGACGATTCAGCTCCCCCAACTCGACATCTCTATGAAAGTTATCGATGTTTGGGCATACGTAAACCCTCCCCATGCTTTTAGTAGAGAGCTGAACACATGGCCGCAGTCCACGTTGTGATAGAAATCCCTCACTGGACGACCTGGCTGAACTGGCCGCGATTGTAAAATACGAACCACTGAAAACCTGTTCCATTTTGGCTGCCTCGTCTCTCCAATCCTGTTCATTGTCCTGGATGATACAAAGTGAAT
Organism: Rostrohypoxylon terebratum; assembly: GCA_022497145.1. Classification (NCBI taxonomy): domain Eukaryota; kingdom Fungi; phylum Ascomycota; class Sordariomycetes; order Xylariales; family Hypoxylaceae; genus Rostrohypoxylon; species Rostrohypoxylon terebratum. The sequence goes on from MU385995.1 coordinate 58,848, forward strand.
CGATCCAGATATAGTCCACCAATCCGAGTGCACGGACAACTGTAATAGCGTCCCTGAATGTAAGAGGGAGCCACTCGAAGTCAATAGATTCCCTAAGTTGTGAAATATTGTCATCGAATGTGCAGAATCTCGAACTATCCCTGTCTGGCCCCCAACAGTGACTGAGAGCGGCGTACCGCGATGGAGCTATGTCGACTGAATTCACCAACTTGATTGGATTGCCGATTTCGATGAGACGAGTTGGCATAATGATGCCACTGCTGTCCATGTGATGGCAAGCATCATGAGTCAAATCACATGCCTCGACCCATTGCTTCAAAAGGGAGAACTGTTCATCGCTAGCTGTCGTTGGAAGAATTGGTAACCCAACTTGTGCCCCTTCATAGAGGTTTGCATCTACTCAATTAGTAAGCTAAACTCTTGGGAGTTGGGTAATGGGAAGTTCATACCTGGTTTTGCGTATATTGAGAGAAGCTTTGGGCCGTCCCTGACCCTTACCGTGGCTCCATCCTGGCTCAATGTGATCGTCCTGGGTGGCCCTATACCGACGTTATCAAGTGTTTGGAAGAGAAGACTGCATAAATCGCAGTTTTTGGACCTTTGCCTTAGTTCTTCTACATTACATCCCTCGTCAAACAGCTTAGGTGAAACAATGGCATTGCAGTTATTGCACAATGAGTGACCGCCATTTTGTGGTTCTGGCTCGGGTTGATTCCATCCGATGGAATTTAGAAACTTTATGGCAAATGCGTTGTCCGGCGTGGAGTCCCATTCGTCATTCAGAATGCTCGATTGCTAATAATGTCAAATGATGTTGCCATCGATAGCAACAGAATGCCGTTATAGACTTACCGCCTGTGCATTGTCAACACTATCTATGATTTCGATTGGTTAACTGGGCTCATGAACTTACTAACTACAAAGAATGTTTTAGTTGCTTATTAATTGGTGGTGTAAGTTGAATGAACAGGGGCAATCGGATCACTGACGTTCTGGGAGTCGGTCAGTGTTATACGGAATGATAGAAACCAATTTCGCGTACATACTAGATATAACTCGCAGGTTAGCTTTGGTCTAATGGATTGAATTCTTATGTTGACTCACTCCTTGATGTTTTGTATTTATTGACGCATTTGTACTCAAAGAGTTCGAGTTAAATTCTCCGGTTGGAGCACGGACGAGGACCTTAGGGCTGCCTCCCTCGTCTATACTGGGATTATCGAATACAGTCAAATTAGACGGAAATGTTGGGGCATCATCTCGCCGAGGCGCAGCAAGTCCCCCTCCTTCTTTATAAACTGTGTTGTGCCGTTGCTGGCTGCTAATTCTATCGCCCGGGTATTTCAGCTGGACGGCGGCAAGATAGGATATGTGGGATTCGCTTTTATGGACGATGTCCGTAATAGCCATGTGCAAGGCCTTTGCTGTTTCGCGATAGTCTGGATAGCTTTCGTAAATTTCCGATACTTTCACAACAAGTAGGCGTTTCCGAATGAGTGATAGGAGGTCCTTATATGCAGAGGCTCCGTTGGAATGGCTCTCGAGATCTGACATCATGACATTCATGCATGAATCAACATACGGATGAATGGTATACTTCTTCCCGTCCGGAATATCATAGCTCTCCCAGAAGTGAGTTGTGGATACTTTGAATTTCACCACACTTTCATAACCGTAGATAAGCCATATTAACAGTTCTAATAGGATACATCCCATGGACCAGATATCGTATTGCCTTGAGCGAGCATCATGTGTCTCTCTCGTTTCGTCCATTTCTGGCGGCTCGTACCGGGATGTTCCTGATGGAGTGAAGGTCATCATTCCTTTCCGATTCTTGGTGTGCTCTTCTTTTTCATGAAAAGCGGCGAGCCCTAGATCAGCAATCTGGAAAATTCCATGGTTCTTTTCGTCTTGGAACCAGAGGATGTTCTCGGGTTTCAAGTCGCCATGCCTGGTATTCTCTTCATGTAGCTCCTCAAGAGCTGAACAAACCCCTTTGATTTGGTCAAGAATCCAGCGCAGACTATCTAGGTCTGAACGTTGACTCTCAAAGTCACTCCAGTATTTCAACAAGTTACCGCCGTTCGCCCAAGGGAAAATTAAGCACCGGTCTTCTCCTTTTTGATAAGCAGCGATCGGTGTGATCAGGTGCGGCGATTTGTACTGCTGTAGTCTGTGAAGGTTGCTAGCCTCCTTGTCAAAGAAATCTGCAAGTACTTCGTCATGTTTTGCCTTTTTAATAGCAATAGAGACCTCATCATTATGTAAATCCTATGAAAGTTGAGTAGAGGCCATATTTTGTGGGGTATGTCATCGCTCACCAAGGTAGGCAAAGAAGCGACATCAAGATGCGCTTTATGGATCTCAACCCTTGATACTTCGCCGAAGAATCCGCTGCTGGCAGGCTTCGGCGAAGCACGTAGATAGGGTAGTGTCCTGCTTGTATGGAATTTGAAGCGAAAGGTTTGCTTGCCAAACCTTGGTGCTAAGAAACGCCATTGATAATTTGTGAAGGAATCACGGTCTCTACGAGACCAGTTTCCTAGAAACTCTTTTTTGGACTCGCTGTCAGCCTCAAGAGATGACCAGGAGTAACCATTTTCGTCTCCATTCACTTCAATCGTAATCGGCAATGATTTATCTGTGATATTACTTCTCTTCAAGTCCAAAAGGAGTGATATTTTTTCGCTCTCTTCCGTCATCATTACTAGAATAAGAAAGAGCCTCTTTGCGTGCATTGAAACAAAACTAGAAAGCTCATTTGCATTATGTACCCCCGCGTCCTCAAGAACGGAGTTGACAGTTGCTGATGTGGCAAAGGCAGCTAGTTGATCATAAGGTAGAAACTTGGCAGAATCATTGTTCTGTTTATAAGCGTGTTCAATCTTGTTTGATAAATTCTCGATTACCTTGTAGCTAGGGCGTGGTGCCGGAACTGGAGGTCGGAGTTCCGATCCGTGTTGAGGCGGAGATTGAATCTGGTGTTTCTGCGGACTTTCATCTGCCTTTGGTTCTGCTTTCTTTCGAAACAGCTTTGCGAGATCTATTCCACACATGATTTATGAATCTGGAATGCTCGTTTGCAATTTCCAACTTGACGTTTTAGCTATATTCGCACTATTTGAGCGAAATCGAAGATCAAGACGAACCACTCAACTAGGTATGTGCTTGCCTTTCTAGTTCTTTTTCTTGGGGATACGTGAGATATATGGGCACAAGGCTCTAGACAGAGAGAGGGGCAGCATTCGTCAATGATGCTGGTGGCGTTCAAGTCAGCCATTAATGTGACCCTCCATATCGACTATCCTGGTATGCTTGCTGAAAAGATTCGGTGTGCGCCAACTTCGCTTATAGAAATGGCGGCTTTCAGCTCATATTATGGCCATCCATGGCATTAATATAGAATCAATTTATGCAGTCTTTCCCATTCATATGGTTCTATTCAGTAAGACCTTTTTTTAATATAAAAAATGAAAAAAAAAAGAATGAAAGAGAAATGGGACGCTAGTCTGTAAAGTGAACTTTTCAATGTGATGCTGTGCTAGCAAGCCGGAATCGAATGAAGATGGCGCAGTCTTGGCAAAGCCAGATTAAGCTTAACATAGGTAAAATCTTACGATAAAACAGCAGAATGATGAATAATTAATTCAAAAAAACATGATTTTAGAAGGTATGCATCTTATGAGCTTTATGATAATACATTTTTTGAGGAATTTTAAGTATTATTTTAGGTTGTTGTTCTGGTGGTTATTTGTAGAGTACCTACTTAAAAATGAGAATGCCAAGTCTGCGCCGTCTTCATTCGATTCCGGCTGCTAAGTATTACAAATTGGTTTTTAAAACACCTGCTAACAGCTGCTTATCAGTAGACCCTCCCACCCCGCCAACTTCAACATCGCTGCTCACTCGAGCTATTAATTCAAACGTACCTGAGTACGTAGCTGAATATTATTTGTGTTGAAAAGAATACTTAGGATATGGCAAAGATTTAACTCCTTTAACAAATACTTTAAGTTTTAGTATATGAAAATGGTTGTTACACTTGGCGTATAAATTTGAAATGATACTGTGACGAACCTATACTTAGGCTTAGTAAGTATAGCTTCATAAGGGGGTCTTGATTTTAAGGTAACAGTAATCGTAGAGGTCAAGTGTAATC